>JAODUG010010693.1:11423-25529 GCA_027564795.1 Aphredoderus sayanus | reverse complement strand
AGCTCTTTGTGGCAGATAGAAGGCACTAAACCTAATTCTGCAGCTTACACAGACATATGATGTGCACTGCTGGCACAACAAGGTGTGTGTTTTAAACCAGAGAACTACAGGAGGGTTTAAAGGCACATAAAACAACACAAATACGTAAAGAAATAATTAATAAATAAATAAATACACACATCAATGCCAATTACAAAACACACAAAATATGGCCAAAACATATATTTTTAAGGACATCACGAGGAATATATATATGAATTCAATGTATAGTGCTATTTACATGTTTCTGTCATAATACACTATTAAGCTGTGGTAGATGAGTTTCAATCGTATTAATATGCTATATGTTTGAAAGTATTTGATACTACTATTTTAGCATTGAATAAACTTTTATTGTGGAGACCACAACACGGAAGTAACAGTCGTGCTAAATGATCTTCCGGTTTGAGGCTCTTGTGGTACCACTGTGAAAATGGCTTTTCTATTGAAATGTTCATTCTTTTTTATGTTTGTATCATGTATTCATTTAGTTTGTTCGAATAACGGAAGAAGGGTAAGTGTATACAGCTACAGATTTAGCCTCGACATTTGATTGCAATTTGACGCGAATGCGTGTTAGCATAATGCATAGCATTAGGGCTAATTCTCTAGAAATAACACATTAATGTCTTACTGCAGGTGTACCAGTATTGCACAGGACTATTTTGTCGTTTTTATTACAGATTGGAGATGCGATGGACATGGAGTTTAGTGGCTTCTCTGTACCTCTTGAACATTCATTTGAAGTCGGTAAGGAATTGTCAGGTTGTCCAAGATAACGCTAAGCTACTGTAATGCATTCTCCTGTAGTCACAGACAGCTGTACTGCACAGTATAACAATAGTGGTACAAGATTATTTTTGGTTACAGTACCCTACCATGTTTCTTGTTTTGTTTGTACTGTAGTAGAGTTAAAACCAGGAACTTAAAACTAGATTGTCACATATCCTGTTATTTTCTAATCCTAACCTCTGAGCTCGCAGAAGTCAGTGACATTGTATTTTCCTGTTTCTAAGATGATGTGGCAAAGTTTCGGGTTCGTGGAACACTTACATTGAAAGCTGGTAGGGAGCCCAGCGTATCTCTGTCACAAAACATGCTGTCAGAGGAAGACAGGACCAAGCTCAAGGTGAGGTATGGTAGACAGATGTCAGAGTCATCTTAGATTGACAGTTCCTACTGTCTGTAGTCCAACACAGACATGTCTCCAAGCCACAAGCAAGAATCAGAATGTACTTAAATTATTCAATTAGCCACTTGCACAAACATGCATATAAACAAGCAAACTCAAATTGTACTGCTAATTAAACGCTAGTAGGCCTATGGCAAATTATGTGGATTGATTGAGATCTTTAAATGGTTGAGAAAATACTAGCCTTTTGATAAAAATAAAAAAAACTCAGGCAAATACAGGATTTTATACAGGAGACTGAAGGAGGTTTAAGAAAAAACAATGCTATATATTTGTGATTGCTGTTAACCCTCGTAATGTACTAAAACATATCGCATTTGGCCACCAGGCGGCGCCATCTGATTGTGTTTTTCAATTGTCATTGCTGAGTTTATTTATTTCTTTATTCATTATTTCTTTATGTATTTGTGTTGTTTTATGTGCCTTTAAACCCTCCTGTTGTCCTCGAGTTTCAAACTCGCACATTGTTGTGCCAGCAGTGCATCACAGATGTTGTCATAACAACAGTTTACATCTGTTGTTGGCTCATGATAAAGAAACGGAGATAACTCACATCTCAAATATATTGTGGACGTAACGAGCGCAAGACCAGAAAACAACAAAAAACATCCGTTGGTTGCAGGCATCTGTCAGACCTGTCATTGTGTGTGTGTGTGAGCGTGTCCTCTGTCACGTGGGAACCGTGGTTCTCACTGTCCTCTCAACCCCCTTCCTCCACCCCGCCCTGCCGCAGGAGGTGGCCACGCTGGACGGCCTGTACCGCATCCGGGTGCCCCGTGTGCTCCTGCAGGCCGACCGGCAGGTGGAGCGGCAGCTGGACGGCTACCTCACCGCGTTCGTCAGGGCGGTACGTACGGCACGGAGCCTCTGCCACCCGCACAGGCGGTCGTCTGACCTCTGTAACCCTCCAATAAATAAATGGCATCTGGATGGCAGCACACATACTGTACCTGTCTGCATTACAATTATATATATCTATTTATCTATCTAGAAACATTTCTTGTTTGCATCTTAATGTGTGCATCAGAGTTATTTTAATATATATTTAGTATAATTCTTAAGCTAATTAACAGAAAACATATGTAGTGTTTTTGGAAAAGGCTTTTTTCCTGTTAGTCAATGCTGTTTCTTCTTTATGCCTCAAGTGTGCCATGGTGGAGTCCCACCTCAGTGATGTCATCAGCCTGCATACAGACGTCTCGGGCTACCTTATTGGCGTTTCCATAGTGACGCTACCCGGGGCCTGCAGGGGGACAGAGGTCGAGGACGAAGTCGATCTGGAGACGTTCAACACCACATTGAGTATAATGGTGCCTGTCAACGCTCCCGGGTCAGTCCAAAATGGATGCTTACGTTCTTCTTTGTCAAAGAGTTCAATGGGAGATTTAATTACAATTTGTTTTTAAATAAATAAATAAAAATCACATTGTGTGTTAGGATAGTATAGGATCAGCCATGCAAGTTTCGGTTAGCATTGCTAATCTACTCTTCAATGAGAAGACACACATCATGGGTTACATGTTTCATAGTTGGTCTTCAATGTCTGACTATCTTACAGGCCTGAGACTGCTCTCTTCATTGAACGAATGGAACAGGAGATGGAGAAGAAAGGGAAAAATCCACAAGAGCAGAAATCCTTCTTTGCCAAATATGTAAGTATTTCCATGGGATCCTGGGAATTTGTGTCTTGTGGACCGTTGTCTCTGAAGGTTGTGATTGGCCTCGCGTGACCAGCTTGATCTCTCGAGATCCAATTTAATTTCTACGAGTCTGGAATCCTTCAACGTAAAAGCATTTGTCACCCGTTCAGAAAACAATCAGGCCAATCAGCGGCTAGCTGAAGTTTTTTCAAAGATGACGACAGCCTACGTACCTTGTAAGTTTTGGTTTTCACATACACACATTAGGTGAGATAATGTGAGATAGTCGATTCATATCTGAGGATGTTTTGAAAGAAATGAAGTGCCTCCTTTATTGACATACTCTTTAATTGAGGGTTTTATGCTAAATCAGCTCATGAGGTCAGGATGGTTTCATGAGGCTAGGTTCTAATAGTACTAAACATCAATATGGATAAGATACTGAGCTGTGTATAGTTTCTTAGTAGCAATTAATCTGTCAGCTGAACACATTTACTGTTAAATGTGGTAAGTTGTTTTGATGTTGATTTGAAACAACCCTTCCTTAAATGAACTGCTCTGAAAACTACTAAACTAAATTATTTTAAATAAAATGTACTATATAGAAATATTCCCACAAAGTAGAAAATACTATATTTACACATTATGTAATATGCTTATGAATCTATATGGTATGTTTATCTTTTTGATTTAAAATTGTGAATTAGCATTCTACCATGAATATCCAGGCTTCTATGTGCTGTGCTGTGCTGTTGTCTTTTAAGTGTTTTCATTAGTCATGCTAGATTATGCAAGAGTTCAACTTGGCACATCAAATATTTAACCCTCATGATGTCCTCTGGGTCAGAATGACCCAAATCACTAGCTCTTTGTGGCAGATAGAAACCTAATTCTATAGCTTACACAGACATATGATGTGCACTGCTGGCACAACAAGGTGTTTGTTTGAAAGCTGAGGACAACAGGAGGGTTAAATGGCACATAAAACAACACAAATACATAAAGAAATAATTAAGAAATAAATACACTCCGCAATGACAATATATATAACCCAAATCACACACAATCATTTGGCGCTGCCAGGCGGCCAAATGTGAGATTTTTGAGTACATTACGAGGGTTAAGTTTTTCATTTTGAAGAGACACTCCTTGATTGTGTTATAGTGCCCCCTGCTGGTTTAAGAACAGCTGTGTGTGTGTGCGTGGGAGGGGCTCATGTTCTTTCAAGTTTCAGCGAATCCATCCATCCGTCCATCCATCCATTCTCAATCGCTTATCCGAGGTTGGGTCGCGGGGGCAGCAGCTCCAGCAGGGAACCCCAAACTTCCCATTCCCGAGCCACATTAGCCAGCTCTGACTGGCGGATCCCGAGGCGTTCCCAGGCCAGTGTGGAGATATAATCTCTCCACCTTGTCCTGGGCCTTCCCCGAGTTGCCCTCCCAGATGCACATGCCTAGAACACCTCCCTAGGGAGGCACCCAGGGTTAATCCTTAACAAATGCCCAAACCACCTCAACTGGCTCCTATCAACGTTAAGGAGTAGCGGCTCTACTCCAAGGACCTCTCGGATAGCCGAGCTTCTCACCTATTTTCTCTAAGGGAGACGCCAGCCACCCTCCTGAGGAAACCTATTTCGGCTGCTTGTGCCTGTGACCTTGTTGTTTCGGTCATGACCCAGCCTTCATAACCATATGTGAGGGTAGGAACAAAAATTGCCCCATAGATCAAGAGCTTTGCCTTCCGGCTCAGCTCTCGTTTCAGTAAATCGTCAGTTATTTTGCATTTACAGAGGAATGCCCTTCATGCAGATAGTTATTTCTGGCTGTAATATTCTTGCTTCTGGGGGAACTATACACAATCGAGTGTAGGTTTAAAATGAAATATTAGACTTTAATTTTCATTAGTTAAAACACATTATTGTTCTATTATTTCTAAACGCGATTCAGTCAAGTATTATCAGACAATAATAAGACAATTTGAAGATGCTTTCAAACAATTTCCACAAACCAAAGCCTGGCTTCACTTTGCTCCTTTGAACTCTTTGATAGTCTATGACTCTGTTGTGCACAGTGTTGTACCATGCTGCGTTGTATTGACACTGCTGTGCTGCACTGGATGCAACAGTGTCTGTCTGTGACTTGGTGCTGTGTGATGTGTTCCAGTGGTATTTCATTCTGGGAGGTGCCATCTTCCTCATGGTTACCAATTCAGCACAGCCCCCACCAGGGGGAGACAGAGAGCAGAGCTGATTTCCCACTTAAGTACTGTCATCACTATTGGCTTGTCGAGCAACTTTAATCTGGCCTACCTATCACTTTTTTTTTTTTTTTTTCATCCACTCAAGAAATTTAAAGTGTTTAACCTCTAAATGAGAACAATGAGACTGACTTAAATTCACACTAATGGTTTCTAAACCTTCTCATAACTTTCACTACAGTCAATGCCAAAGATATTTCACGCAGGTTAGCATTTATTATCCTGGGATTTCCTGATCTTGTTGATTGGGAAATACCCAATGGCAAATTTTAAGGAATTGACACTAAGATATAATAACTAATATTCTAATCCACCGAAGTTGTTAACACGACTGCAATTAGGTAATATCCTCCCTGTGTTTATGTGTTTGGCGATAGACCATAAGGTGTCCTCTTCCTCACTGACATCTTCAACTCTCTCTCTCTCGCTCTCATTTTCTTCTTTCTCTGCTGCCGACAAGATGAACCAGCACATTTCCAAAAAAGGGCCCTGTAATTCTAGTTGATTAGACGTGCTCTAATTTAACCATTGAAGTGTTATTGTATTGAGTCGACTTAAAAAATAAGCTTTTGACCTTTTAACCCCCGTCTTTCTACAGTGGATGTACATAGTTCCCCTGGTCCTCTTCCTGATGATGTCAGGCGCTCAGGACCAGTCAGGGGGTGGCGGAGGTGGCGGGGCAGCCGGCGGAGGTGGCCGATGATCGCCATGACAACGGAATTCCTCTCGTGACGAGAGTTGGTCGAAAACAGTTTCCTAATTGCTATACATAGTGCTATTTAAGATGATCTCAATCACTTGTTTAACCTGTACAGTGTAGATGGATACATTGCCCCCTCCAGGGTGTCCTGCCGCGAACTGCATTTTTAATACTTAACAGAAAAATAAAGTATTTATTAACATGTGACTTTTGGTTGGTTGTTTAGTATTCTTTACTGGCTCTCTGTCTGCTTCACTGAAGTTGACCATTAGATGATACCGATCATGCTAAGGCAGAATAATTATGTTGACTGATTACTAAAGTGATACTAACTGTTAAACACTTGACTCTGATTTGGATCAAATATTCATTTTGCCACGATAGGTTTAGCATTGAAATTTGGTTGTTCTTGTGAACCTTTGTCTTTGTGTTTACATGCTCTGTGTGTATTTATAAGCATGACGATGAGATCACCATTTCACTGCTCTGTGTACATGGAAACGGAACACTCCCTCCTTCAACATTGCCTGTCCTCTTCCTAAGTCAGTCATTCAATCAGTCAGTCTGGATGTCCGTCTGTCCATTTGTCCCGGAACACCCAGCCGCAAAGAAAATCCTTGTTTTCAGGGGCTCAGCGTTGAGCTTCAGCACTTGTGTGCCTCCTGGCCTTCGGCCCTCACCATCATTGCCCCCTTTTCCCAGAATCCCACTAAAAACACACTTTCATATCAAGTGTTCAGATCTGTGACCACTCTGCCTGGGCCTCCCGTCTTGCTGGGAGTAAGGCGTTCACGTCAGCTCAGAAGGAGGAGACTGCAAAGACAAAAACGAATTTGTAATGAGATCTGCCCCTGTGTCAGGTCTTGCTTGAGAAGGCTGGTGGTCCATTAAGTTTCCATTCCTATTATCACTCATCACTGTATGATCACTGTATTGCCATGTTTACACCAATTTACTAATTATTTAAACAACTCTTAATTGCATCCAGATTATACAAAACTCTGCATAAAATGCAATGAATGTCTATTCATTAGGAAATGAAGGGACACATACTTGTTATGACCTGTTCAGGAATGGAAGCATGTGGGGTTTACTCATAACCAGAGGGCATGAGAAGACATCCTGTACATCAAGATAACTTCTGCATAACATGATCTGCCTCGGTTTACGTCAGTGTAAGTATGGTGAAAGATTATTAAAGCTCTGCATATTGGGCTTCATAACAAATGGATCAACTGTATACTGTACTTTCTTTTACAGTTTACCATTTTATAGTTTACTTTGCATTGATCTAATAACTATACTACAACACTTTCCAAGGTGTTTGTATATGTCGATGTATTGATTAAGTGTTCTGGAGCTTCCTTTAATTTCAACAACCTTTTAAAGTGAACACATTGCTCCTGTATGGCACTATTAACGCCCTGTTACCGGTTACCTATTGCATAATAAGTGACTATTGTAATAACTGATGTAATAAGTCAAATATGTTATGGGGGTAAGAGTAGAAGCCCACCAGACCCAGGGGTGCGGAAAAGTAGAGACACTACTTACATGAAACAGGCCTGCCGCCTGCATGCCAGTGCTCGCTCAAATCTCTTGGCACTCTATGGCACAGCGGCTGTAAATGTCACCGTGTGCCAGCTGGGGTGGAGGGGGGGGGGGGGGCCCATGTGATTTAGGGCTCATTACAAGGTTTGTGTTGCACTAAAGCTGAGGGGGTCCTGTTGATTTTGGCCTGCCTTTTTCCATTTTGGTTTTTACACCTTTTTTACAGTTCCTTGCGTGCTGCAGGTACTTTATGTACTTCATGATAAATGAGGGAAAGCTTACATTTTGTTAGATTCACCTTTTCTTTTCAGCTCATCCCATCTCAATACATGAACACATCAAATTATAGACCAAGGTCTGGCATTTGGAGATGACCCATGCTTAAAAGAAAACTCTCTTTGCGGTCACTACTGTAAGTGAGACACATTTTTGGTCACAATGTTCACACTGAAGTTCGAATGAGACATGGATGTAAGAACGCCACGAGATGGCTCATCAGTCAGGTGGTGACAGGCACACTGCAAAATGAAACCTAAAATGTATATCCCCAGCCCCTAAAAAAGCATCCTAGAATTGTGTTTAAGGTAACAGGACTTGAAGATACAGTATGGTATCCAGACAGGACAGTCCACTACAGAAATGTCAAGTTAATGAACAGTTTGGGAAAGCTGAGAAAGGTTGCAGTGTGCTTGAAAGTGCTTTTTTCCCCCATTATCTCAAGATCACAAGTTAATTAATTTGTAGTCTCGAGATAACAAGTTAATTATTTTGTTATAAGGAAGTTTTCTCATATTGCTTCTAATCTTAATCAGAGATCAGGACTGCCATTCCAGCATAGATGGTTGCTTAACAACTGTAGTTCTACTTTAAGTCAGGAGTACCCATTGATCAACACATCATACTATATTTCAATCAGGTCTAACACAGGCAGAATTTGCATTGTGTTACGTGCAATCAGGGTGCTCAAATGATTTAGACATTCATTTTTCGAGTACTCCATAATTATCCAGTGATCTCCAGAAAACAATAGTTTTCTGCTGATACATTATCTTGTTATCTTGAGAAAAAAACCTTGGTTATCTCAAGATCACAAAATAATGGCTTCCGTATTTAGGGGCTATTAACCCTTATGATGTCCCCCGGGTCAAAATGACCCAAATCACTAGCTCTTTGTGGCAGACAGAAGGCACTAAACCTAATTCTACAGCTTACACAAACATATGACATATGACCCGGGGACAACAGGAGGGTTAAAAGGCATGGAAAACAACACAAATACATAAAGAAATAAATACACACAACAATGCCAATTAAAAAACACACAAAATCATACACAATCTGATGGCGCTGCCAGGTGGCCAAATATGATATTTTTAAGGACATCACCAGGGTTAAGGTATACTATATAGTGCGTACTAAGGTCAGGCTACAGTATTGTTTTGCCCACCCATAATGGTATTCAGCTGAAGGTGGTGAAACCTATTTCATACCACATTGAACATGTCTCATATGAGCTGGTGTTAAGTAGATGGTTACACCTCATTAAAATTTTTCTTTAAATAGCTTGTGTCCCCAAACATGGAACAGGGAGGCTCAGTGAAATAATGTTTCGGAACAGGTAGTTATTTAAGTGGCATTCATTTAGATGTACATCATTTCAACATCTATGTTACATGAAACACTGAAGCAAAAAATGTATTGGATTGGATTATAGCATTAGCCTTCTGTACAACTAAAGGGAAAATTAGAAGTGAGACAAATAGCCTGCACTGTTAAAACTGGTGGCACTGTTACATTTAATAGAATAATGCCCTTGTATGCCCTTGAACATGTTGAGTCTGGGTACTAACAATGTCTCCTGCAAGCATTTATCACTTAAATATTGTCAAATATATGTGCTTGTTCTCTGGTTTCTATATCCTTGAGGGTTTTTCTTACATTTCCAAATGTAACAACATGTTACATGTTACATGCAACATGTTTTTGTAGATTAGGCTATCGCCATATACCATTATAGCTTCAAAGCCAAAGGATCAGAATCAAATACATTGACCATGCTAGAATCTGCAACAGGAACCCCAAAATATATAGAATTTATTAGGTTGGCATGTTAAGTCCTTATTTACATTAAGAGTTTACACTACACTAATGTTAACAATGACTTTTAAATAGTATAACAAAAAAAGCTATTTTTGACCTCTAGCAGCACTGGTTTGGTTCTTGGAACTTTGGCAGTGATTTATGACTGGATTCATATGGCTACTATTATTTTTAAAGGAAATCCTCCACTCACACGTTTACAACCCTAAAGTTTAGTTATATGTTTTAACATCAGGGGTGTTCTCAATTGCAAGGCTACGTTACTATGGTGACAAAGTACAGTACCAAAAGAATGCTCAGACTACAGTTTCCAGAAATATAAAGGAAAGCTTATATATAAAGGAAAGCTTATATATATATATATATATATAAGCTTATATATATATATATATATATATATAAGTTAAGAGTGTGACCTTTAGTGTGACAGATTGACGGTTTGTATATTATATACCATTATTTTGTTATCAAATTATGTATATTTAGTTTTGCTCCAATCTCAGTGTTACAGCTTGCACACACGTGGCCAGTCCATGTGTGTGGCAATGGGTTTTCTGCATACTTGGGATATATTGGGATTTTGCCTGTCTCTATGCATCTGATCCCTGGTAAGAATTGAAGTCACTGGAGTTTCAGATGTCACGAGGGTCCATTCAGTGACCAGACCCAACCAAAACCCTTGTCCATCCCTTCCTGCGTAGGTCTCCTTGCACCCTGCCCCCTTCCTCCCGCCCCATTTTGTCCCCCTCTGGAGGAAATAAGAAGGTTTTTTCTGAGACGCACAGGCAACACTTTTTGAACATCCTTCCAGTTTGAGGTCAAACCTCCCTGAAAGCCCCAAGGAAAGCATGCCTGTTCCGAAGAAACCAGGTAAGAAGCCAAATTTGCCCGAATGTCAACCAAACTACTAGAAAGGACATGCAGTGAACTATTGTATTTGGTGCAATATATGTGGTAGCGCCTTCTCATGGTCAATTTTGGCCATGTGTATGTCCAGCACTTGTGTGAGTGCAGTAACTGACACATTTAAATCAAAATAAAAACTTTAAAGTTACTGAGGTTTGAACTTTACTATCTGCTATCTGTTAAAATATGTACTATATAGCTATGTATGTACTATGGCATTTGGTCCTTTGTGGATGAAGTAAAAAGAATAGACCATTCATTGTAATGAAGTTTATTATTAATATCCTTCATTGATCTCCAATGATCAGCTTTTTAAAATACAATGGCCATCCTTAAAACTATGCTGTCTACCTCCAACTCATCAGTTAATTCTATAAACTGCATGTAACTGTTAAGATAATTCATCTTAATCCAGAGTTGTTAATAATTCAAAATGCTGAATTCCTGAGGTTGATTAAAAAGGGAAGGTGGTACTAGTCTTGTATATCAAATGCTTAACGTATCTTTGCACATTTCCAATAGTGGATTCTGCTGATTCTCTGCTCCATAAAAGCGTCGATTGTAACTCATAACACACCCACCAACACACCCCAAATGTTATGAATCCCTCTGTTCATACTTCATGGTATTGAAGTATGAAATGCTGAACAATAACTCAAGTCTCAGAACTACAAGAGACCATGTCGGTTATATTTATGACTTCTTCAAACTGTTTGAAGTCTTTATGTAACATTATTCTGTGCTGCACACCAATTACAACCAGAACTGAGAACTATAATGTTATTTTAGTTACCACACAGTAAGATTGAACGTGTATCAAAATTGCCACACCTACTTTATTAATGCAATTACCAAAGCTAGGGGACATGCTGGAAATAAAACGGTAAAAGAGTCAAATATGTTTTAAAGGGCATTTTGTTCGTTCAACAGATTTCTTCATTTGAGAAAGGTTCTGAAGGCTCTGCCGTATCTCCCCCATCAATCCCTAGTTCATGCTCTCAGGGCCTGTTGGGGAGGGGGAAATGGGGGTGACGGGGTGAGCGGGGGCTTGACCCTGGACGGGAACCAGAATGAGTGCGGTGGGCACTGGGCATGTCGTGTGCATCTTTCTCCTGCCCTTACTTCCAGTTGCTCTGACCGTGCTGTCTCAGAGGGTCACATTAAACCTGATCTGACATAAATCCCCCCCTCTCCCCTTCCTGCCCCCACGGAGCGGATGAGGCGGGTCATCCAATGAACCCAGCTTGTTTGTCAGCGGTACGCCGAGGCATTCCGCTTAACACGATGCGGCGGTCTTTGGCGCCCAGCACACATCACACACGGGCACCAAGGGCAACGCCTAAATACTTCTATGAGGAGCGCTTCTGCGTTAACACCCATGTTTCTCCCTCGCAGACAGCGTCCCTGAATGTCCTTTTACCCCGCCCCATCCCATCCAGGCCCCTCCTCCTATGTCTTCATCAGTGCGATGTCAAGCATCAATCTTTTTGAGTAGCTGTTTATCCGCCTGCTGATCTCGCCGGGGCTTTGCTGTGGATCCCCTATATCGCGGCCTGGCATCTGCTAGGGTGGGGGTGGGGGGCGGGTGGGGGGATTTAACCCCAGAAGAGCTGTCATATCAACATACACACTCTCAGCAACACTTATCCATACCTCCAGTGTGTCCGGTGCCAGACATTTCCTGACACGAGGCAGGTTCAACTGGATTGGGTTGCCGATGTTCCCCAGAGAGGGAAAACCATAAAAGTCTACCAGATTACAAAATGACATGTCATATTGGCATCATATTTCTCTGGATATCTCTCATCTAATCTATTCCTGTAACCTACCAAATAATTCCCCTTAGAGTCACGATGTACCCCGTATCATTAACGGCACCGATCGGTAAATCTCCCTTTCCGTGTTCCCTGTGACACCTGCTCTATGTCCCTTTAAGGGAGAGGTCCAGTTCCGTCGTCGCACGAGGAGAAAGACAGATGATGTGATCTGTCGTCAACTTGTCTCTGCTCCACCGATTTCCCCAGGAATATATGACCTAAGTGCCATCCTATTCTCTTGCCAAATGTTTTCCATACTCAAGCCATCTCCACCAGCGCTACACCCATGAAGCAGCATCGGAGTGCATTCCATATCGTTCACTCAAGGATTCATGAATAACACCCAAGCTGAAATCCAACTAACTAGACTGTAAGCCTCTTTATAAGTATTTAATGAACAGTCCCAGATGCCTGCTCAGTTAACATATTTTTCTAGTCATAGAGGCACAATACCTGCTGGCATAGCTTTCAGAAATATTTAGCTTTTTTTAAACACTGTGGTTATGGTGGATTTTTACATTTGCAGTGTGGATTCTTCCATCAAAAATTAAAGGTCTGAAAGTAAATTCTCAAATCTTTAGCTAATTGACTAATTCCATGGCCAGTGGGAGTCAAGATACGCCCGGCTTTAAAGGTGTATTCTGATGTCTTGCAGATGTTTTATTACATGTGTGGCCATGTTTTCCTTCTCTTGGCAATGATCTTTGCTTCCTCTGCGACTTTGGTTATACAAGCTCAGGCTTAGATGGGGGTTGCCAGGTCAGACTAGCTTCCACACAGTAGCCAAGCTTCGGGGGATGACGCTCATCACCTTTCATTGGCATGGTCATAGTCAATGAGCAGCTGTCATCCACAAAAAAGCAATTAGTCTGTGTCACTGAGTGCTGGTGTCATGCCAAAAACTGATTGTCCGCTAAAATGTGACTGCCACCAGTTTATATAAGCTACAGCTACTTTCATATGGATGATGAAAGCATCATTTAATTATCCTTCATTAACACTGCATAATTGTGTCTGCTTTGTACCCCAGATTATAATTAATCCATTCCTTTTAACCCGTTTAATTATCTTTAAAATTAGAAAACAACCCATAAAATACACTTTTGCATACAGCAATCAGTTTTTGGAGGACAATCACTTTTTGCCACGACACCAGCTGTTAGCACTGCAAGCTAATGGTTCCAGGTGGGAACATATAGTCTTACTGTACGCAGTAATAGAGGGTGGGTGGGGGAGGTGTATTCGGATTTGAGCAGGCCCCCTGCTGTCATTGTGTGTGTGTCACATAATTAATGCAAGTTCATGCTATTTAACTTCGTAGGCTATGTTGCAAGCCAAAATGATAGGATGTGAAATTTCAGCTGAGGCCGTGGTCCCTCTAATCTCTTTCTACCATATCTTAACCCAATAACATTCATAACATAAACATCTGCTTTGCTTATTTTCCTTAGGAAGAAAAAACAAAGAGGCTACAGAAGGTATGTGTTGGGTCTTTGTCCCCAAAGGTCTTTGTCTCCGATAAACTACAGAAGGTGGTGCAATGTGCAATGACAGTTAACATAATAATCAATACGTTATGTTCCTTTCTGCCATCTCAGAGAAGTTGCCTCCTTATGACCCAAATATTCCTGAGCCAATGACAAGAGCAGACTTCATGAAATGTAAGCCTGGAATTGCTGTCTTCCTCTGAAATGTTTATACCATGAAGCATTGCTTTTTTTACTTTTTATTTAATCACTGGTGTTCCCTGTTGTGTCAGATTGGTTAACCCTCTCTCTGGATGACAAAACGGCACAGAAGCTGCTGTGGATCTCTGAGAACGGATCCAAGGTGGCCCGTACATCAGACGCAGTGTGTCCATATCCCACCAGGCCTGAGCGATATGAGCACGCACCGCAGGTTGGT
>JAODUG010010693.1:0-11323 GCA_027564795.1 Aphredoderus sayanus | reverse complement strand
TTTCAGTTGCCAGAATTGGCTCACATTTGAAATATTCCCTTAGTGCAACAAGTTTAGGCTAAGGTTATTCAAATGCGTTAACAGGTTCAATCACCATTTGAAACCATTCGGGGAAATTAAAGGTATAGTCAGCGATTGTAAGTGAATACACTTTTTGTCAAATTCAAAATCTACTCAATTCAATGTCTGCTCGCTGTCTATTTTGTGTGGTGAAAAAATCTAGTGTTTCTACACAGCCCTGGCTCTGTAAATAGGAAAACAAACAAAGTAGTGCAGTCCTCACTGCACCACTCACATGTGCAAGGTGTGGGGAGGAGCTTCTGAGGGAGCACCCTATGACATTGAAGGGAGAGGGTGTCTTTGTTTTTGATCGAGTTCAAATATCAACCTGCTTTCTCCTGACTATACCTTAAGATGATGTCAACATAAGCATATGATATGTCTGTTATTTTTCTAAAAACACTTGGCTCTGGTAAACAGGCCTAACTATAATATTTACCTTTGAATATTATATATTTTATAATATTTATCTTTGAAAATCAAATGTGCATATAACTTACCCAATTTGTCATATCCGCATTTACCCGTACGATATAGATTTTACTCTTACCGTGCTTTTCGTAATTCCGGATATGTGTGAGCACCAGATCATGTGTGTGAAGGGCATGTGCTGCCATATTAGGCAATAGGTGCCACTTAGAATAAGCATTAATCAGCCTTAATGAATCACCTTGTGCAGTAGATGGGATAAGGTAGACGGTTGATGGGATGACAGCATGCCTCTTTTCCTGGTTCTGTGTACAGGTGCTTTGTAAGGAAGGACTGCTAGGCTCGCGGGGCTACTGGGAGGTGGACTTCGGTGGATGGGTGGTGATCGGGGTGGTCTACGAGAGCAGCGGCCGAAAAGTCCAAGACGGAGCCTGCGGTCTCGGCGAAAACGCCAGTTCCTGGGGCGCCGGTTGGGCCGGCTCCACCTACCACGTCTGGCACAACGGAGAGAACGTGGAGGTCCATCTCCCGCTCTCGATCACTATGGGCGTGTACGTAGATCAGCCCGCCGGTATCGTCAAGTTCCTCCAGGTGGAGGGAGAGGCTGACAACAGGGAGGTGCGACTGATTCACAAGTTCAAAACCAACTTTACCGAGAAGCTTCTCCCTGGTCTCTGGGTTGGCACAAATTCATTCTGCCAGCTCCGGAAAAAAGACCAGTAAAGAATCAAATATATGGGTGAAACGTTAGAGGGGATGTCTGGGGAACAAGTCTATAGGCGTCATGAGGCAGAAGTGAAGCACTGAATTACATCACGAATTCTACCTTTTCAGAATGGAAATGTAGGCTACATGTGTTTATACTTTTTTCTTTTTTTGTGTGCATAATTTAGGATGCCAACTTGCCTAATAGCCTATACCCTACGCACAGGCTTTATGAAAACAATTAACATTTTACTTTAGTCTATTTTGTATTTGTGTGTTAATGTGAATAGTGAACCAGTACAACAACTGAGTAAAATATTGTCTATACTGTGTTTCTAGTTATTTTTATTTCTTGCTTAGGATTTATTTTATTGTTTTTATGCTATTCAGGATAACAATGTGTTTGTGTGTTTTCTCTTCATGATAAGGGGGTTGAGAGGAAATCTAAAGTGGAATCATAATCTACTTGAACTTCTGGAGGCTTAACTATATTTCATCATATAATATACTAGTGCTAATATTACAGTGTATGTACATGTCATTAATTAACCTAAAATATAATAGAAAATATGCACTTATTTGTAGCAACTGTCAATGCCAAGCTTATTCAACTGTGCGGCCATAAAACAGTTTTGTTAAAAAAACACACACACAGCACTAAATCAGTAATTTCCATTGGCCGGAAGTGTCGGAATGAACTACTGTACATTAAATCCTAAGTCAGTCACTATATTTACCAGTGCTGCTGGTAAATAAGCAGGTGAGCTAACACAACATATAGGGAACCAGTGGTTATGGTCATGGTCACTCTGAGAGGTTGGTCATGTGACAGGCTGAAGGGGTTAAGTGATGTTGAAGTTTAACTTCACTTCCAGCACTGAGCCTGGATCTGGGGGTAAAAGGGGGGTTAACATCAAAGATTATGTAGGTAAGATTTTACAGCTATACATTTAGTGTATGCTAATTTGTTATAAATGCCAGACATCCACCCGAGGTCTCATTTGCAACTTTAAAATCCAACTGTCATGATATACTTTTATACTGTACGGATACAAAACATGTAAGAACTGGCTGGTGTGTTACGATAAGCCATTTTCAACCCATAACATGCTTATGTTGTATAAAATTCTGTCAATTTTAACCCCAGCATTGATGTTTCATTACAGTTCAGTCCTATCATTATGCATTACCCTCTTGTCGCCCTGGGGTCAGAATGACCCGCAAAAGGCAGCCTTGTGGTTCAACCTAGGAGGGTTAATACCAAATATTAAATTTAACCTAACCATTTTGACCCAAGCACAATGGGAGTATTCATCCGCAATAATGACCTGCAAAAGACCTCTTCTCTAAACTAACCCTAACCATAACCCTAGGGCGACAGGAGAGTTAACAGCTCAAAAATACATTTTAAAGTCAGTGCAGTTACACTTTAAATGTATGGTTGAAATGTACAATAGCTTTAGGGATTTCCAGGTGTGTAGATGCAATGTATAGTACTACTGGTGATTTTACCAGTGCCTATCCTGTAGGCAACAAAATCTGTACGGCAAAAAATGTCCTTTATTATGATATTTAAAATTAATGAATTAATTAAAATGAAAATTTCATAAATAATATACCATTTCATTAATTAATCTATTAAAAATACTAGTGAGTATAAATAGTATATTTCACAAGTTAGTATTTTAAGATTTGTTGTGATCTAGTGTGCATTGTTTAGTGATTGCGTTTGCCTGTGCCAGATAAACATGTGACATCAGGGAGCTCATGTTTAGTTGGGTACACAATTCCACTGCTGTCATAGCACCCTCTAGAGGGCTTTGACAGAATTGCTACGTCCAAGTTCTGTAGCGTTGACACAAATTACCACAATATCTTTTCAGTTGTTCCTTTATTCGAAACATACACGTTCTTATACATATCTGCATTTTGAAACATTGCAGATGAGCACATTTCCAGTCAAACCAAATTGTCTCATTCTCACTCCAGTCGGTTTCTCATTCAAATCAGTCAACAAGATAATTGGAGCGTGTAATCATGCTGTCCCCCACACCTCAAACAGATTACAAACATTCTATCAGTCATTCATTGGCAAAAGTAAAATTACAAACAGGCATGTTCTGAGGAGGCACAGGGGTCCTCCAATCACATTTTGAAATAGAGTGGCTAGATTGGAGGATGTGAGCGCAGGGAGGGGGCGCGGTACCTGTTGCCAGAGCGATGAGCAATCAGAGAAGCTACTGTAGTTTTCTCCGCTACCGCTAAATCCATACGTTAAATGTCCTCCTACCTACCACCATTTTGAGAATCCACAAACTTTACGTTGAGCCAATCTTAACTCAATTGTCCACACCTTTAGGGGCTTCCCCCGGTAAGATACAAATCAATTGGCTGTGCCACGGAGGCTCACCAAATGCATCGTTTTAGTGTCCGTGTCGGTTAGTGCAGCAGCTCAACCAAGAGCACACCTTGAGGTCCAATCTTAATGTAGTGCTTGTTAACTGTACATAAGAGTCTAGACGGGTTATATAATGTGTTACGCTGTGAGTGATATTAGTGTTGATAACAGCTTAGCTTCTTGTCAGTTGCTCCTAAAAGCATATGCTGGTACTTGGGTTAGTGATTTCTAAATGGAGATATCCACTACATGGTGTCCCGTCCTTCGTGTGTGTGAGTGAGTGTGTATGAGTGCGAGTGCGTGCGTTAGCCTGTCGAAGAACTTATCTTTTCTTTACACACACACACATTTTCATTGCAAACCTCATTCCTTTACCCTAAAGCTCTACCTGTCCCTCTCTGGATCTCTCTCCACACACCCCCTCCTCTATATCCTGTCAGTGTTTAAGAGAGAAGTCCCCCGTGTTGAGGCGAGGGCGTGGCAACGCCCCAAACATCTCAGTGCCGTCGGTGGCCCCTGGGGCGAGCAGGGCCTTCATGCTAGCAGCGATGTGCTCCAGGTCTGCACAGCCCACCTACAGGGACACAGAGGTGGGCGGGGTGGGGGTGTTATGCCATTTAGGAAGCAATCTTTGGGATTCATAACACTCCAACACCACAAACTAAACCAACTTGTACTCTAGACGTATGCCTATGAAGAGGAGTTTTGTTCTTGTAGAGTCCAGCAGTTTTATTTCATTTCAACCCATTGCGGCCCAAAATAAAATAATATAATAGTATAGTAACCATGATATAAACAAGCAAAGTGGACATTTATGAGCAAATGTTCTTTCTTGCTATCCAAAACAGCTGTTCTCTGACTGTATGTCATAGAACTATATAGAGTATGTACACTGACACCTATCAGTCCACTGCTAAACCTATTGGTAAACATGATGTAAAATAAAATAGCTAATTGTATACCTCGTTGTATAATCATCGAGTGTACATTATTTAAGACAAAACATAATAAATAAGAAAATGAGTATATATACACACACACTACAGGCCAAAAGTTTGGACACACCTTCCCATTCAATTTAATGAAAAGGTGTGTCCAAACTTTTGGCCAGTACTGTACATACAGTCTTTTTTGTTTAACAAAAAAATAAATAAAAATGAAGCAGAGTAAAGATGGAAAGAAAAGCTGCATTATATTGTGGCTTGATGCTTTGCCTTATTCATCTGGTCGGTGAATAACCGGAAGTGACATTGCGTAATCGTTTTGCAAGGCAACTGTGTAAACAAATGGCTGTCGAGATCAGTGTTTGATCTTTCAGTACAGTGCAACTGGAAATGCCAAACTGTCTGGCAGCTTCACGCTGGGCTGCAGGGCTCCGACAGCCGTTTGTTTTCTCTCCAAGTTGCCAGTGGTCTTCTGGATGTGACGAGCGACTGGAGGAACATGTGTTGCTGCTGTGCTACTCTGCAGCTACTGTAACTGTTGCGCAATGCACCCACTGACCCTCTCTCCGCTGCCGCTGTCTCCTTGAGTCCCTCGGTTTCCACGGTAACCCCACACAGGCACAGACACGGGCAGGGAGCGGGCCATGGCCATTGGGTAAGAGAGTCGCGGTGCGCGACCCATGGCCATGGCCCGCGAAGGGGGCGGAGCATCCTCACTCAAGGAGCCTGTGGGGGGGGAGGGGGGGGGGGGTAGATAATCATCATCAGTCGTGCAAAGACCTGCACACCGATATGAATCACCTCCTGTGCCAGGGCTGCACCAGCTGTATAGTAGTGTCAGGGCGTATTCTATCCCAGCTGATACACCCATCTATATTTTATATAGACATATTCCATGTAGACACCCACAGTTATGTAGTACAGCATATACCTGGGTTAACTTCAGTAACATTATTAGCAATGCTATGTCACTATGACCATATGTGGACTGGAAGTTACCTAAGCAACACATTCACAAAAACTGCACCGGCCAATAACGTGATCACAAAAATCAATCAACTGGCACCATTAGAGACTGAAATATGAAGATAAAAATGTCCTAGTTTAAAAAGTCTATGTTGAAGTAAATCTATATAAAAAAAATATTTATATGAAAACTTCATTGATATTCTCCACTGGGCAATCGTGTTTGACTCAGAATTCTGTATTTAGGCATGCTGACATCAAACAAACATACGAGGTCTATTACTAAAACAATCTCAGATGAATCAACAAGACTTAAAGGCCAACACCCATTGAAGGCATCGACGCACGTCAATAGCTCTATTACATAGTTCCTTTTAAAAACGCGGCAACGCCCACTGGCAGCGTGACACAAGTCGACGCCAAGCTTTAGAACACAGTTATATTTCTTGAGCGTCAAAACATACACATGCATTGAATATCTTTGGATGATTGAGCTACTGTGTTGCATTCCTTGACGCGCTGGCGCCACTGGGCACTGGTCTTAAGCCTTGTTGACTTACCCATTTTACATTCAATTCAATCAATTGATGAATCTGACTCTGTGGTATATCCACATACCCCATCCCACACACACACACACACACTCTTACCATCAGTGCTTTCCTCCTCGCCATCGGACTCAAAGAACGGCTCACAGTCTCGAGACAGAGAGTCCTCGTCCATAGAGAAGACACCTAACACAGGGAGGTAAACCAACACGGGTGGGTCAGTCGGTACACATCGCACTCACACACTCACACTGTAACAGAGCTTATGTTTATGGCGCCGCTCAGAACCTTGCTAACCTGCACTTTCATTCAGATTACGTCGTCTTTCTTCAACATCCTCCTCCTCCTCCTCCTCTTCACACTCTTCCTCCAAGTCCTCGATCGCGGGCCTCTCCCTCCCTCTGTCGACCTGCTCAAGCCCGACCCGCTCCCTCTCCCGTTCGCCGTTCTGCCCGGCAGCCTGGCCAATGACGGCGCCCGAATTGTAGATTGACGGATAGCTCTGAGAATACAGGTGGGTGCTGGGGCTGACTGTGCCCGCCCCACCATCACCTGTAATCCCCTATGGAACAGAAGAAAATAACTTCAGCATCATTTTGGTAAACAAGATAGCTTCTGTTCTTTTCTAGTCATCATAGAGACACAGGCTCTCTCCTAAAACACAGGCTCTCTTTCCATTTGCTTTCCCGGGGAGAGGAGCAGGGGGTGTTTGTTTGTTTCCTCGTGAAATGTGCGCTCGTAAAGCCCTTTGAGACCATAACGTGATTAACCCTCCTGTTGTCCTCGGGTTTCAAACCCACTACCGTGTTATGCCAGAAGATGGCGCCACCTGATTGTGTAGTACTCTTTAGTGTCAGAACCACTACCCACCCTGGGCCCGGTGTCAGTGGGCACGTCGAGCGCCAGCCTGGTCCCTCCAGCGCCGCCGGCCTGCCGCACGTGCCTGTGGGCCGTCAGCACGGTGGTGGAGTGAAGCACGGCAATGTCGTCCATGTAGCGGCGTGCCGACTCGGCCAGCGCGCCTTGGCCCCACACGTTATAGGAGAAGTCACACGGCCTGGGGAAGGCAGCGCCGCTCTCCCCCCTCCTCACCCCGTCCTCCTCCGTCACCGATGGGTGGAACTTCTTGGAGGCCGCGAGTATGGCCAGGTCGAATCCAGTTTTTTGGCAGTAGGTTTCCGCCGCAGCAAGCAGCGCCAGCCAGCTATCTTTGTGGTTGTCTGGGATCTCAATGTCGGCCATAGTGGTGCTCGTGACTGCCAATGACTCCTGAATATCTTTTACGGCGATGTTAAATTATTAAAGGAATGTAATACTGCTAATTATTGCCTCTATGGTTTAGTGTTTGGAGGAAACACGTTTACTGCGGGTTGCAGGGTGGTAATTATGTTTAGATTGTCTTAACAATTTACTTTATCTCTTTGCTAAACTGTCTCTATCTATTTATTTTGTCACAATGGGTGTGGAAATGTGGCAGTTATGTTGTGTCTGGTTGCTGGTTTAGACCTATTTTTGTGCTGGAGATGTGGAAAAACTTATCTAGCAAATAAAGAGGCACAAAGTGATTAAAAATAAGATATGGAATTTATGGGGTTGTAAGAGCAAGGGGAGAGATGGAGGTCGATGTTGCTGGTGATAATACCTGTTGAGAAAATGTTTGGGTTATAAAAGTGCTCAAATGTCAGCAATTACAACATCAAGAAAAAACTAAACAAAAAAACTAGATGTTTTCCAATTCGTTATTCAATAAAAATTGGAATGTATTATGGTCTGTCTGTAGTGTGTGCACATGGTAGAGAAAAGCCTGTCACTGTCGCATCGCAGTCAACCTCCCCACACTGCATTAGTTACAGTAGCTGCTGCAGTAGCAATAACAACTGGTGGTGTCAACGCCAGTTGACGTTGTTCGATTATCTTCTTTGTTTTTCAGTGTCAACTTAACTAATTCGGAGAACCTAGTTTAAAATTGCATGCTACCTAACTTTCTGCGTGGTCGGGTTTCTGTTATTTATTTATTTATTTATTTATTTTTAAATCTTGTTTGCTCATTGTTGCAGGCTGGTTGGATCAGCTGTGCACGCTCGTCTTGGCTACAATTCACCTCCATTTTTATGCTTTGCATGCACCAAGACACCTAAAAATAATTTGGACCTACGATGGTCAAAGTTTACTTACGCATTCAGTTTCTTGCTTCCACGTTGTCCCGTGCAGATGTATCTTAAACGTCGTTTCTTTTGGCCTTCTTTGTCTGTTTTCTCCCGGATAGCTCTCCCCTAGACTCTGACGCTTGCCTGTTTACAGACGTTCAGAAGGGACGCACGTTGTACACGTAACTGAGCACGCTGGGCGGGCTCGTACTAGTTTGTCTCACGGCTCGCGCACGCGGACGACTGTGTTCGATTCTGTGCACTGCATTCTTTTCGCTATGCATCCTACATAACATTTATTTGAATGTATGGGCTACTTTGTAACAATTTGTATTTAGGCGACATCAATTTATAACAAATATTCTAGATTTCTTAGGCTCTGAATACTGGAGATACGATTCAAGTTCTGCTGACTTGACAACGATAATCTAGGAAATTTTGGAATCTAAAAAGCGTAATCATAATTTACAAAAACATACGATTATTGTGATTATTATTTTTATTTTATGTATTATTATTATTATCATAATTATTATGTTTTACACCTAACTGGTTGGTTCATTGTTCATACACGTGATTATGGTGGGCGGTGCTTAATTTAAGGAGGAAGAAATGACGTAACTTTGTTTTGGAACAACCACACAGGCAGAATATCGGTAAAAGAATGGATCCGAAGGTAGGAAACCACAATATATTTGATCAATGTACTTGATTTATTCAAGTCGTACATGGCCCTAATCAGGTAAATTGTATTTCTATGTTGCCTCAATCCTTTATTTTCTGCGAACCTGGCGATCTGAATGCCACCATTACGTTTTCTGACAGGATATTATAAGGTTCAGGATTATTATGACCATGTACCGCCATCAAACTGCTTTATATGACTGTTGTACTCTCTCAATGGTGTATCGTCACACAGTTGTTTTGGCTAAACCATTAAGTGTAAATGGGATTCAACTGAATATGTATAGAGCCAGTCTATCAAGGGTTGTCCTGTCCTATATCGTTGTGTAGGTATTTTGTCTGTTTTTCTCACATGGAGACCTCTTCACCAAAACTACCATGAGGCATATGACTTGGCTGGCTGGGTGGCTTTCCTGTGATTAGTGGTAACACATACCAGAGACTTATTATGAAATTCAGCACAGAAAACACTGGCACTCCCAACTCCTTTCACTGGAATCTAGAGAGACTGGAAGTGAAATAGGCAAAACAATGTTATTACCATATTGTTGAATATATTATCAGTCTCCTTTTATATTGTTGAATGGTTACATTCACTACAAAGGTAGTATGTGATTTATGTCTTTGTGTTATGTACCTTGTTACCTGACAAACACTCTTTTGTGCAGTTGTACTGTATGAAAGAAATTGTATCGAAATGATTAACAATAAACTTTATGTAATCTGATCTACAATAAATACTACAATGCTTTTGTGTTTACCATCTTTTTAGCTGATCTTTGAGAAGGAGGGGGTGTACTTACACACTAATGCCAAGAGGAGTAACCAGGAGACCACAATCCCTGGGTTTATCCGCATTGTGGAGCGGGTAAGATAAACTATTCGGACCAGGCCTTCTGAATTTAAAACACCAAAATAAGTGATTTTGCTTGGTTCTGTTCATAGAACTAAATATAATAACAGTTCTGTTCTATTCTGTTCTGTTTGTAGGGTGGGGAACCAGCTTTGGAGTGGAGCCCACTAGAAGATGCGGGTCGAAATGCCCCTTCTGTATTTTACACTAAAAAGGTTGAGTTATAAAATAAAGTGTTTCTTCTTGTAGGAATTTACATTGTTGCAGAATTTGGTGTGATACAGCAAAGTAAAAACATATACAGTAAAATCATATACAGTAATTTCTTAGTTAGCCATGACAGAGATGGAATAATTAAAATCATTGCATACATATGAGTGAACATTAGAACACTTTTAATACAATACAATGTAGAATATACATATAGGGTGTGCAGAATGAAAGCAGCAAATCATATAGGACACCTTACAGCATGGGCAGAGACAATTGTATATTTTCACATAAGCCTTATTCCATCTGCCTGTTTTCTATCCATCAGGATGGGGAAGGTGGCGAAGAGGATACAAATTTTGACCCTGGGTATGAACCAGACTGGGCTGTCATCAACACAGTGAAAAAAGATCGAGAACCTATCCCAAATAGAGAGACAGGTAAAATTTCCCCTTCTGGCATATTGGGTGTGTGGCCATTTAACGTGTGTGGTTTTATACTGTAAGGTCATATATGTTATGGTAAAATTACCATAATGTATGTCTTATTTGGAGGTTTATGTTTAAACCCTCCCGCTGTCCTAAGGTTTTCAGCAGACTACCAGAAGAGGGAGCCAACCGCGGAATGTCATATGTGCTGTGGTTGGCGCCCGCTACTGGCGAGTGCACGGGGTCATTTTGACCCATAGGACAGCGGGAGGGTTAAGTGCTTGCTGTAATAAACCAGCAGTTAGCATCTCAAGATGCTATCAAAGTTTGTTTTTCTCCCTGGTTCGCATTACCAGGTCAGTGGTCCTTCTCCCTGCCCCTCTCTGAGCTCTACTCCCTTCGGAGGGCCCGGTTCTCACTGGGGCGGAACTTCCTGGTGTTTACCAGCAGAGGGGGCCACCCCTTGCCCCCTCTTCACTTCCACAGAGGAGGAACCAGGGAACTGCTAAGGGCCATGCAGCGCTATATCATTCTGACCCAGTGAGTAGAATCAGACAAGACGGCAGGCTGTGTTCTCCAGTAGGTTCTGTTGGGACCATATGTGTCATTAAACATTAACATTACCCTTTGTGTTATGTGCATGTTAGGTTGCTGCTGACACATCACTTAATAGTGCGGGGGAGGAGGGTTACCTAAATAAGAAGTGCGAAGTACAGTTGGAGACTGTACTGTTTGAATTTATATAATAATTAGAGCTGGGCAAAACGTACAAATTTTAATCGTGATTCGCGATTAATTGCATTGTTACGCGCAAAATTCAATAATGAATTCAAAAGTAGTGTATTGGGCATTTTTATTGTAAGTGCAGTTGTACGAACAAAACTGAAATAGCAGGTAGAAGGTTTTTCTTTTATCAGTTGCAAGTCAAGTCAAGTCACATTTATTTATATA
>JAODUG010010683.1:0-25530 GCA_027564795.1 Aphredoderus sayanus | reverse complement strand
TGATAGTGTTTTCTTGCTAGATTTAGAAAAAATTATATGTAATGCAGCCCCAAACCTCTATTTATTTTTCTTAGTGTTTATTGTGTTCAAAGAATAATAAACCAAGCCCCCTCCATCTCCTTGTAAACTCCCATTACCCTTTTATATGCTATGGGATAAACATTTTTCTTTTCATAAAAATTTAAATTTAAATTTAATTTTAAAATTAAAAATCTACTAAAGCACGTGTATCTGTAAACCTTTATTGCAATTATTATCAAATGTAATTTGAATTTTTTGCTAAATATTATGAATGGAATATTATCAGAGAATGCAACAGAGCACTTTCATTTCTAGACCAGACAGTGCTGCCAACATGTCAAGTTGCAGCTCTAATACAAATCATATTTAGTCAACGACACTGCCCTGACAAAATAGGCTGTGGCCTGAATGTTACAGGTAGGTAGATCACATTTATGACTTCCCCTCAGTGATGTCAAGGCCCATTCAGACTGAATCAGACCCATACCTATCTGTCACAAGGAATACAGTGCTATGACTGGGAAATGCACTTATGGTTACATTTATTTTATTTTTAAAGAGTAGGTTAATCATATTTATACTCATAGTAACGCTGGCCCTCTTTTCTAGCAGTATAACCATTGTTTCCTCTCTGTATTTCTGTGTTTGTATTCCTTTCATATACAAATCATGTAACAATCATTTGCATATTTGGCAAGTGTGTCCTATTTATTTCTAAATTTGGCCAGCACCTGCTAGTAGCCACAATCTTACTTGCCTCAGGGTTCCACAGAACTGGAGCGCAGTCTTGTATAGTATGAGGTTTTCTGTATGAGAGGAGAGGACATGGGTTTGACTCATGTTAGGCCAGGATTTACAATTTACAATTAGGTTTGCAGATGTTTTACATTTGACTCAAGCTAGCATCCCCATGGCTAACCGATGCAATATTATGCCAGGACTGAACCAAACCCCCCCAGTTCCACTCCCATTGATGTAACAGTGCAATAGAATTACCAGCTTTTTATTAACACATCAAGCAAATGAATCACAGTAGGAGAGAAAAGTGAGAAAGCTAATTCATAAAGCTATGCCAAAGAGGTGGCTCTGAGTTCAAGGTGGACCAGCACTTGTTGTGCATGTCAGCCAATGAGCTCACCTAGCAGTCAAATGCACTATCAACACAGTGGCCTCATTGGCCTGATATGAATCTACAACAGGTTCCCTATTCCTGTAAAGCATTGTTTTCCACTGAACCAAATGCATGTTATATCTCCCGAGACAACTTACATACATCAGTGCCAATGAGTACAGTTTGTGTACTTTAACTGAAAAGTACTCAAAACCAAAACAAGGATAAAGCATGACAAAGTATTTACTGTGACTTCTACAATGTAAATGTTAAGAGAAATTTAAATGATTGAGATTAGTATATAGATTGGTGTGTGTTTATGTTCTATGAAAGGAAAGACATACAGTATATGCTTTCAATGTTTATACCAAAGATGAATTTGAATAGGGCACACAAACAGCAAGAGTAAAGGGGGAACTTTAAACTGTAAATAATTACCTGACATCTTTTAAGCAAAAAAACAAACAAAAAACACAATCCTACAATGAAAAGTATTCAGTTTTCAACATGAAGAGCATCAGAACACATACTGTACATAAAATGTTTTCACATTTGTTTTGGGAGGTACAGTATATAAATCTTATTTTAACACAACATTTCTGACACACACCAATACAACACATTATGGTGTACAGTATATTGGTATGATGTGTTTAGAATGTGCAATGTATTACACTGTGCAGTGGTACTTTACAGAACATAGCATTAAGAAGTAAGCATAGCCATGTCCAACATTGATGAAAGTGAATAAAAACTGAATAAAAACAATATTTTCACAGTGAAACAGCTAGGTATCGACAGTCACTAGCCTATAGTATTACAATGTCACAAGGATTTAACATCACCAGCTACAATCGTGACTCGCATAACCCCCCAGATTTAGACATGTTAGAGAATTTCTTGATTGCCAGCACATTTTAGACAGCTTTAAGCTCCATAACAGATCAGTGCCTGGGGACAGAACTGTGATGACCACTATACCCTTTGAACTAAATCCCTTTGTTGTCTCAATACTGTTACCCCCACTGTCACGTGTCTTTTATTGTTTGTTTCCTGCTGTATCCTGATTGATTACCATTGTAAACAAACCATTTTAATGTCATTGTAACTTGCCACCTCATAATTACCACTTCAAAGGAGCCACCCCTATATTATTTTTCTTATAAATCCTGTTCACTTCTCTTGCACCTCAGAAGCTTATTACATCATATGTTGGATGTTGCTTTCTCCTTGGCCAAGCTTCATTAAATATATTCAAGTAAAACAACTGGACTCAGAGCTGAATTCCTTTCGCTAACAAAACACAGTTGAAGAGTTTCCAAGATTGGATTAGTTTGTATATGTTTTTCAAGCAGGAATTAAAGTGCATACCAAATAATTGCAATATCTTAAACCGATGTGACTGAACTTGTCCAAACAGATGATACTGTATGCATTGGTTTAAACGAAAATCATTTTCACATATGTTTTGGAGGAGCACAAGAAGATATTTACATTGTTTTCAGTGTGAAAAGACAATGTGAGAAGATAAGTAATGTTCCCCTCATTTTCCTCATTTTATTTAGGAAATTCTCGACTGTATCTATCTATATATCTATCTATCTATCTATCCATCACCAATCTTTTTTTCAAGTTTATGTACTCCTGGTTTTCCAAACCATTGTCTTCGGTGCCCCCCAGGTAATCTAATGTTCGTTAAATCTAACGTTTTATCTCAACCTAGTCTTAGTAAGACCATCTTCATTTTGTTCGCTCACAAACTCTTTACAAGCTCGCTCTGCTCTATCAGTCTTAAAACCCTCAATAGAAATCAATTCATGCGCGGCTGGTAGAACTTAGTTAAGCTGGTGCCGTAAGAAGTAAGAAGTGCCTGTGTTCAAATGAATTACATGGGTCATTGACCAATCACCTGTCAATAATTTTGATTGACAACCTTTGGCACCACTTGGCGCTTGCAAGATCAGGATGGTTTCAACATAACCCACCTCTCTAAAACACAATTTAATCACTATTTAAGACAGTAAGACAATCCTAACTTGATAAAGAACAATTTTGTTAATTTGAAACAACTAAATTTAGAAATTTTCTAAATTGTAATTATTATCATAATTTACAATAGAATTCTCACAAACTACATTTGTTCATTGTAATATATGGTGTGGTTCTTTTACAATTATTTTTGCTCAGTGTTTTATTTAAAGAGATTACAATGACTCCTTTTCCAAAGAGCCTTTGAGGTCTAGCACCTCTTATTGAGAACTTTGTATTGAAGCAACTGGGGGGTCCGGACCGTAGATTGGGAACCTCATCTCTCCTCTGCATTCACTTTCTAATTGTCTTTTTAGCTCTCCTTCATCCACCCTCCCTCGTTCCCTCGTTCCCTGGGCATACCCCGGCTATGTGAAGTCCTTAGACACGGCCTCTATGAAGTTGGGTGCGGACATGAGGATGGTGAAGGTGCAGATGATGGAGAAGAGGGAGAAGGCCACCAGGCACAAACGATCCACCACGGCCGCCGCAAACTTCCACTCACTGCAGACGGCCTCGGCCTCGTCCTGGTCCCTGAACCGCTGGGCGATGTAGGTCACCTCCTCCAGGATCCGCTGGATCTCCGGCGGGGGGATGCCCATTCCCAGGGTCGCCGCGCCCGTCCCCGCCCCGGCTCCTCCAAGCGGCTCCGCCTCCTCCCCGGGCGAGCCATGGGCGCGTCCCCCGAACGTCACCCCGGAGTCGCTGGAGGGCGGGCCGCGGGGGCTCTCCACCGGGTGGTAGTTGCTGAAGTAGAGGCTCATGGAGCCGTTGGAGGTGCCCGTGGTGCAGGGCGAGCAGGAGGCCTGGGCCTGGGGCAGGCCCACGTTGGGCATGGCGCTCATCTCGATGGAGCTGGCGCTGGAGTGGCGCTGGGAGGGGTGGCGGTACTTGTAGCCCGACCGCTTGCCGTCCTCCCCCGGCTGTTTCATGCGCAGGAACCAGGCGCACCAGTTCAACAGCACCACTCGCACCTGCAGGGAAGAGCGCGTACGCAAACACACGGGAACACTATTAAACATTCATGGGAGCATCCGTGGAAGTGATGCGCAGAGTAGCATTATTGACGCCGCCGATGGTGCAGATTCACTGTGTGACTCACCCACTTAGGCATTTTGCCTCCCTGGGGGTCATGATGGTGAAACTGGAGCACTATAACTGTCACCACCACAGACATGCCCACGATCATCATGGTACTGGCAAAGTACTGGGCTACAAAACACAGGTTAAAAGGATGCTGAGTAACCTTTCATTGGAGAGTATTTGCTTTTAATAGCTACAGAGTCCCAGTGAAATCAAACATAAAACATGTATCTATTTGGATTTGGTGAAATAACTGTTGTTTCCTTAATACTGGGGGGAAATACAGTACAAGGCAGTTATGCTTTGACTCTGCCGACAAGATTGCTATGCCTCAAAGAACGAACTATAGTGGCAAAAACAATCAAATTGTCAGTTGTCAAAAGAATATGCACCACTTTCATGCAATTGTTTTCATTTAGTATTCTAAGTTTGCAACTAAGATAAAAAGATACAAAACTCACCTGTTTAATTAATATTTAGGCAATTCTTAATGTGCCTGACTCAAATCACAAACCAGCAACTTAGCCTGATGTACGAGTTTAACTAAACAAAATAGCTAAATAAGATGATTACATTCCCTCTTCACATAAAATGTCTGATTGAGCTTTGTGAAAAGTACTGCTAAGGGGGAAACATCCACAACTGAACTCTAGTAAGAACAAAACATTCAGTGCAGCAGAGTGCAGCAGAGTGAGAAAACAGAGAATAGGGGTAAACATGCCAAAATAGAAGAGAGAGGCACATTGGGGCTGGGTTTTGAGGTCACATTTGGAATGTTTGTATCCAAAGGATGATTCTGTAAAGCAGCGAGGGGGAAATAAACTAAACACTGGCTGTGTAACTTATTGTATGCCATGCCTGTGGCAGTTAAGATAAAGGAGAGTACATATCACCTCACAAGTTTGTTTTGTGCACTGATGTTCAAAATTTGAATAGATAGACAAAAATATCCCTGAGGTGCAGGTTCAGCTTTTTAAGAAATTAAATATAACTCTTTTTTCTTTTTTACTTAGTTTAGTTTACAGTAGCTTTTGTACTACATTAGCAGGTGAATGCAAATATTGAACTTTGACACAGTGGCCAATGCCATAATACACATGAATTAATATCAAACTCTCTCTCTTCCAATCTGTGTAAATCTAACCATTGTAACTATTAAGTAATATGATTTATGCCAGGTGATGATTACATTACTCAAGCTTGAGTGGTGGAGATACTTGCAGTTAGCGCCAATTAGCTGAACAGTAATTCACACCCATATTACAAAATGTGTTGCAAGTGGGGCATGATTCCCTTTTACAGAACTCTCAAGTGTTTCCCAGTTGACTTGCTGGGTCAGTCCCTTGGCTAGCATAGAGAAAAATCTATCAGCTTGATGGGTACAGTAGCACCACACCACAGTCAATCAATACAATGTAATAAAATCTCATTTTGAATCGTACCGGTATTTGGTTCGATTGAGATTGAGGCATTGGCTTTATACACATATGCATTATACTGTAGTAATAACTTCAAAAGGTTCCATGGATATTTCTTCATCTGAATTCCAAAACATTAACAATCCTATCACGGCTGACTCTTGACTCACTTCAGGAATCCTTTGAAGTCTCATTCCGAGACTTCCTTTATTATTTTCCCTCCCTGACCAGCGGGGGAGTGTCCTGTCTCGTGACCTACTAATGGTGTTGACAGCTTTCGTTATGGCCTCCTGTACTGGAGCACTCAGAGGTAAGGCCCTGTACAGACATTCTTCCTGGTTTTACCTAATCACAAAATGGCAGATTTTTATAACTTGTAAATAAAGTTGCTTTATTCTTTCTTTCCTCAAGATATATTTCATACTTCAAGAGTCATGAGAGGACATCATGATATCATGTGTAGCTATTAGGAGACATAAACATAGAGGATCTCATTCATAACTTAACATCTCTGTCTGAGGGATTTCAATTCTCTATCGCTCAATAAGTCATTCGTTTGATCTTCCACTCAATGAAAAGTGACACACACATGACTATTGTATTGCATGTACTGTAGTTAACCCACCAATGAGAGGTACAGAGTCTGAGGTGGCAGGCATGATCTCTGCAACAAGCAGCATGAAGACAGTTAGTGAGAGGAGGACGGTAATTCCTACAAAAACAGAGAAGAAGAAAAAAAGAGAGAGAGCGCATAAACACACATGCTGTAATGAGCTGACCACACTCACCCATGTATGAAATGATTCCTGTAATGACTTATGTACGCGATTCGTTATATCCTCGTGAGTAGAGCCATTTGTTAGGCACCACTGCCGACACTGACATGGCTGGGGGAAGATTTCCAGCTCTCACATCACATCCCTCACAGCACTGACTTTGTAGCAGGCAACTGGTCAGCCGTGGACGGTGATTCATCACAAGTAATGACACTGATAGAATTATAAAAGAGATGGCTTTCATGGAAATCCTCCAACGCTTCCAAGGTGATTTGGCAACACAGCCAAATTGTGTGCGTACGTATTGTAGCTGTGTGTGTGTTTTCTTGTGACTGCTTGTACCTTATGGGTGCTTGATTGAATATGGGCTTGCATTTGTGCTTGAGTGTGTTTTTATCACGTTGATGTTCATATTTTAGAAACATTTTAACTGTGTTTCTTAAATAGCGTTGAAGTGAATAAAGCTGTCAGATGCTGTGGTGTTCAACCCGAGACCCACTTCCCTGCGTGTTTTAGATGTCTCCCTTCTCCAACACACCTCATTCAAACGGTTTATTATCAACCTCTGCAGAAGCCTGATAACGACCCATTCGTTTGAATCAGGTGTGTTGGAGCAGGGAGACATCTAAAACATGGAGGACAGTGGGTCCCCATGACCAGACTTGTATACCATTGGCTTTAGTAAGGCCCCATACACATAGGACACATCCTGGCATTCAAGACGGAATGCTGCGGTCTTTTAAAAAACACTATTTGAAAGCGTGTCAAGAAATGTTTCTATAGTTACAGTATATATAGCTACTGTTCAGTAGCGGTAGCAGAACACAAAAACATGTTGTGTACCCGGCCTACTGGGGCACAGATGGCGGGGAGGAAAGGGGGGATAGGGGGGATACATTCCCCAAAGTTTCATAGGGATCTCAATCATCCCCCCCACTTATGAGAAGAACAGAAAAACTAAAAAATCCAATGTAGCAACATCCCTAGTTATGAATGAATTTCTGTTTGACCTCCTCGTCAGCAACATGCTGTTAAATGCAATTGAACCCTTACTAAAAGTATCTCCCCCTTGGTTACTGTTGCTACTGTACGCCTGTAAAATAGGCTATTTGCACCTGACTGAGGAAACCCATTTTGGCCGCTTGTACCTGCGATCTTGTTCTTTTGGTCATGACCCAACCTTCATGACCATGGGTGAGGGTAGGAAAACACTTCTGTACACATAGTAATAATAATATAATAATAATAATAATAATAATAATAATAATAATAATAATAATAATAATAATAATAACAACAAATAATAATAATAATAATATGGAATAATAGGAATAATAGAATTACATGTTCACAGTATAATTTCTCCAGTCCCAATGCAATCATCAACACATTTTGACAATTCAAGTGAATGACAACTACAGTATATTTCCTTACAAGGAAGGGTAAGTAAATACTATATTTTTATTTTAAGATAATATTTAGTTATGATTGACTAAATCTTTCATTATCAGCTATGTTTTAGCCATTTTTTTAAAGCATGCCAGGATTTCTCGCACATTGATCTGGAGCTCATAATGTGAAAAATAACAGGAAAGTCCAACTAAAAAGATAATAATAGCTAAGCCCTCCATGCCGATAGGAGTGGACAGTGACCGTTATAAGAAGGGATATAGGATAATTCACATAGACATTTTTAGGACTAGCCTATAGTATTTTTAATGGGGAGATAATATCTAATTGCCTTGTGTTGTTAACCAGTGTTGATTTTGTTTGTCAATGGCGTCATAAACATTGCAGTTGTAGGCCTATCCCATCATGACGTTTTGAGTGTTAAACCATTAACACAAATTATGTGAAAAAACTCATCAAACAATGTTGCATAGGTTTAAAATTTGAGATCTTTTACTCACTCCCCCCTCCCCAACCTAAAAATATATATATTTTATAGAATATGCAACTTTTACATTGTTACTTCAAACAAACAGTCTACTCAGCCAAATGAACTCAGAGGTTGTGTGAGTTTATTTAAAAGTTGTGCGAACACATTATTCTTTTCTGTTTACAGACAAGACAGGCAGAAAGGGTACCCCTCTTCGGTAGCAGTTCCAGGTCGCTGTGATAAAGGTCTATTCTGTGTGTCTGTGTTCCCTCACCCAATGAGATCTTCTCTCCCGAGTCTGCAGGCAGCAGGAAGACCAGCAGGGCCAGACCAGAGATGAGCACACAGGGGATGAGCAGGTTGAGGCCGTAGTAGAGGGTCCTGCGTCTCATGGTGACGGTGAACGTAACATCAGGGTAGGGCTCCTTACAGCACTCATAGTACAGCTCGTTACGCTTGGCTGGAACACCTGGTGGAAGTTTGAAACAGAGAAACATTGGACGCCCTGTCAATGCAACGCTTAGCAACGAGTTTCTGTGTGAATGGCCCCTTATTAAATTACTTTAAGTTTGGTTTCTGGCAAGCACTGTGTAACACACTTTAAGCGTCTTTGACTATTTTTAAGCGCTATATTAATTCAATGTATTATTATTATTACTTCATGTTCAATATTTCTATATCAACTTTTTAATACTCTGCTGTGCTAATACTGCTAATATTAGCAGGCCTGAGATCACATGACAATTACAGGTAATCACAAGAGATCATGTGACTCAGTCAAACTGTAGGACGTCTTGAAGTCAATCATAGCAAACACCTCTTCAGAAACCAATCTCTGTGAGGTCATACACGATGTCTATCTTAATCCAGTCTATGAGCCAAACATATATTTGTCTGAGGTCAGTTAGCCTTACAGTATTTAACTGAAGATAACCATCATCAGCTCCCACTTTCTTTCTCGTTGTCTTTATGACAGGGTAAAATGCCAACCATATGGCCTACATTAATACAGTATATTTAATCTTAAACACAATTAACAGATAAAAAGTGGTATCAATTTATACCCATATTAGTAACGTTATTTCCTAGCAATTTAAAAAACTTTTTTATCTTTTGTCTCAGTAGTACAATGTCAAAACAGTGTCATGCAATATGTATGCTTTATATGCGAGATGTGGTCAGCGTTGACAGAAAAGCCAGAAAAAGGTGAAATTTGAGCCTATAAAGATGAGAGGAAAGACAAATATGCTTTCACACTTCAAGTAGCAATTGCAACGTAAGGACACTTTGAAATATTATTCCACAAACATCAGTGAACTCAGAAGCCCAATGTAATCGCTGAGGGTGAAGTGGAGTTTGGATCGGCAGAAAAGCCATTTACTGATGTGGCAATGTGCTGTAGTGATGGTGAGCATGAACATAATTGCTGAAACAAACTTGCTAATTAGCAAAATGATGAGTTGTGTAAATAACTATAAGCAACTACAGTAAACAGAGTGATGTACTGTATTTGCAAAGGATGTACAAACACAACATAGTGGACAATTCAGAATGCACCGAGCACTGCTAGAATCAACTGATGTAACTGTCAATACCCAGACAATCACATGTAAGGTAAGCACGGTTCTACTGCACAGTTGCAGTCCCTTAACTGAGCCCTCGTGATAAGGCTGTCTTACCCACGAGGTCCCACTCCCCGTTGGGTATGTAGGTGGACGTGTCTACATCCAGCATCTGCAGGTCCAGCAACCAGCCATTGTGGGTCCAGGAGCCAAACTTCAGATCACACTTTTGCACGTCAAAGGGGAACCATCGCACGTCGATGTAGCAGGTGCTCTTCAGGATACCGGGAGGGATGTACTGGCAGTGGCCCGACGAGTTCACCAGCACGTTGGTGTGGAAGGTGGCATCGAAGCGCTCGTCCGCGCTGGAGGGAGGACACATGCGGTTACAATGCAGCTTAGTGGGGCCATCTCGAATGTGCAAGCTCCACCTTCATATCTCTCTGTAAACTCTCCACTTCAAGTTGTTTATTGTATAGCGTTGGTGTCCTTACAGTAGGGGTCAATATACTGTACAGTAATCAATCAACATGATTGGACCACCTTCAACCAATCAGAATAAACTAATATCAAAGAGGCGGGCCTTGCAAAATCAAATGTAAATATAAATGTCATATATTACATTTAATAATTGGCAATAATTGGTTCACATTACAACTTGGGGGATGTTAAAAAGCATATACAGTACAGCTTATACATTTATGCTTTTTTCAGTATGTGAATATTTATTTAAGTCTGAATGAATAGTTACATGCAGTTGGTTTTATCAGTGTTTCTGGCCTCATTTGAATGGGACGTGCAGTATCTACTGTAGTATATATGTCTATGAGCTGTGTGTACAGTCAACCATTAGCATATTTGCAGGGTACAACTCTTTGTCACAGTATTACTTAGGAACGCTATTTAATGTGAATATTTGGCACTATTTATTTCCATTTTAACTGGGTTGTCAGGGTTGTTATACTGTTTACCTGGTGTTCAAATGAACTCATTTAATTAATTATTTATTATCAGTTGCATCCTTAGGTCAGTAGTCAATAGCAATAGACATCAAAGATGGTAAAATATTTATGTTTCCGGGAACTCAAACAAGCCTAGACCCCCTTCAAACTTGTCAGGGCTTAACCGTAATTAACTATTAAAGAACCAGGTCTCCTCCAGTGTGAACTCGGTCAGAGATAGAGTGCCGGGGGCGACATCCAAACTGTTAGGGAACTCATTCAGACAACCTGTCTTCTAAGTCTCACATCTTAAGGATAAAATGGAGACGGGGCGAACACGCAGGCACAAACACATGGAACCATATAGCCAGGATGGCCAACGAGGAGTACATGGCCATGAAAACACTAGCAACTTGAAAAACTGCAGTATAGAAAATGTGCTTGTAATACAAAGTACTGTGTCTATACAGTCTCATTTTACAAACAACTGAAACCAAACAACACACAACTCAGAGTGAACCCTGACCGAGAAGACACAGGGTGTAGACTGGGGGACACCCATTCAGTACAGAGCAGTTCCCAGTCTGAAGGGACAGTGGGTAATATTATATATCGATGTTTAAATCTACTTTAGGGCTACAGCTCAGAGTTAAATTATCGAAGGAGCAATGATAGCTGCCTCGCACACAGAGTTCTATCGCATGACAAAAGGAGGCCAACAACACAAGCTTCACATGTATTGTTAAAAGTACCGAGCTTCTAGCTTATAACTCATTCCTGTAACCACCGAGGCCATGTAAACGCATTCAGTCTGCTTATCAAACAGCTGTCTGTAAAGGGCTAGGCTTAATGGTACCTAACCTGAGAGAACCTGAGGTAAGAAAATATCACGGCATCACCCATATCTGAATGGTACTTAAAGAGGCGATAGTTATTGGGCTGTCTTGCAAAACACAATTCTACATGCCTCAGCTATTTGATCTCAGAGGAAAAACGTTAGGATCTTTTTGCATTTTACACCTTGCATTTAGACAATTAATGTTCACAGCGTAACTAATACATTCTTTAATTGAAAATCAATGAATGGTGGGCTTTGTAAGGTGAGCAGTTTTTCCTTTCAGTTTAATTCCCACAGACAGCATTGTTGTATAACAAAACCTATAGGAAACCACGAGACAGTATTGTTAATCAGACTGAAAAGATCTGGTTTATATACTGTATCATATGACCAGGAGGGTGTCATAGAGATATTACTAGAGATATTTACCAGCTTACACATTCGCTTTGGGGTCACCATTAATTTACAATCTATTTCTGAAACATAGCAAAACATTTTAAATAGACTAAACACTTTTTGTCCAAACAGTGCATAATATTACAATGCAGTATATTTCAAATACTGTACATTTCCAATCTGAGTAGGCTACACACACAGTCCAATCTGAGTAGGCTACACACACAGTGCACATTCCTATCTGCAGCACCTGCCATAGCCACTATCAGCAGGCTATATACAGTAGCTTATAGCCCGCTGGGACATTTGACAGTCTCATTCACTCTGTTATCAACACCTAACCCTGTTGCCCTCCATCTGTGCATATATGCTGCATGGACCTTTCAGACATTTCAGTATGCCGGCACACACATGTACTCACGTGCACATACTCACGTGCATGCGCCTGAAGGGACAATACATGGAAAGACACACAAAAAGCAACCCTGTCCTACAGGAGACCAAGAGAGATATTGGCCACCTTTGAGCCACATTTAATAGCCTTGTTAAGCCCTGAACAAAAGAAGCATGACCTGCATTGAAAGAGAATTTGTCAGTAGAGACCATATACAGGCGCGGAAAAAATTAAGAGAGCACTGCATCAGTTTCTCTGATTCACACATTCTTCTTTTTTACTTGCATGTAATATATGTATTTTTGTTACTTCTATTTATATTGTGAAAAAGGTGCAGTGCTCTCTGACCGTCATTTTTTCCTCGGCTGTATTTATCTGCACCTCTTCCTAGGATGCCGCAAAGAAGCTCCTTCATATTACAATGGTTGGAGGTGCTGCCATACAGGCTGGCATGCGTTGGCTGAAGAGACATTCTACATTCATGTAAAGGATTCATTGAATAGAAGATGCATTCTACATGCTATTTTTCACATTTGAAATTCTCCCATACTATAGCAAAACACGATTTCATGTGTATGTGTGTGTGTGTGTGTTTATGAGAGTGCATAATGTAAACATGTCACTACATTGAACTTGGATAAGCACCTGGAAGTGTACAAAAACCAACATTTTGAGTTCTGGGGAGACTAAAATAGAAGAAAGAAGCATCCCATTAAAACTTTAGAGGATAATTTGGCGTCTTCGGTGCAACATTCGGTCTCCAGAACCCCACATTTGTAAATCAGCTCATTTTTCGTGTTCTGATGGAGATGTGCTGTAGATGTAGCAACTAGTGGAGAGAAGGTGATTGTGCATTCTATACCACTGACTTTCATTCTGCCATTATGTAAGCAAGCTTGATTCACCACCTCATAGTGTACAGTTAGTGTATACTGTATGGTTTTATTTAAAATAACAAGTACTCCTTTTTAAATATACTGTACATTAAGTAATGTTGTTGGTCAATAATGGTATGGTATATGGTGGTAAATAATGGCTTAGGGCACATACACATGTGCTGAGTATAAACGTATGACTTGGACAGGCGATAGCCCTGGGAGAGTAGGAACAGAGAAAAGATGGGCTTACACAACACACACACACACATATTGGGGACAGAGCATTGGGATGAGGGGATAGTGTGGGGGGGTCATGGAGACTCACTGAGACAGTAGGGACCAAAGGACAATAAAGGTACTGACGGGTCCCAGCCCCGGGGATGTGAGTCACAGCCCTGTCTTCCAACAAAGAGGAAACAGCACTGCACTCTAAAGATAAAGGGGTTCTTGACCACTACTAACTCAATGGTAACCTCAGCAACCTAACCATTATTATATCAAATCAGGGCAGCTGCATTATTTCAAGCAAATGCAAACAATGTAAGCACATGCACTGGCATTACTTTGCTACTCTAAGACACGATAACAAAATGCGCAATGTACAGTTTATTTACTTATTTATTTGGCTAACATATACTGTAAAAAGACAATGTTGTTTTGGTTTTACATGAAAATACGACTAAACCTCCCTGACCTGAAAACACAGCATGTGGCCTTACTTGTGTGACTTGCATTTATTCTCTAGATATTTGCAGGCCTTGCGAGTTCCACTTTGCCTAGCTACACAGAAATGTGTGTAGTAATCAAGCACTGGGAGTGGTGAGGTAGATTAGAGGCACTTACATTTGGAGAAGAAATAAATCGCTACTCAGACCTCAGCTGTCCGCTCAGAGTGAGAGCGAGCATACGCTATCTCTCTCCCCTTTGGTAACCGCACTGCCTTTCAGTTTCTCTCATGACCTCAGTGCAGAGGTCAAATATATAAGTGTATATATTTAAATTTTGCTAATTTAATCTTTGGATCCAATCAACTCTCCAGCCATCCATCCACCCATATATTCTGTTACAGTGCATCCAATCCATGCCTATGGAATTAAAATTCTGTTCATCTACCTGAGTTGGACGTCCTTGACGTTGTCTGATCGATAGCAAGTAAATTGAGACCCTAGACATTTCCCTTTAATGAGAGAAGGATTTTCTGACAGACATTTCTGCTGCTGCTTTAGACCCATACAGTATATTCCATAGACACACCGACACACACAGATGGAGATGTTGTAGCTGTCTAGCTGGAGCCAACCAGTTTGCATTTACTATTTACATTTTGACATAAGAGATTTACGTTTTTCAACAACAATCACATATACAGTAACATGATTGACAAGAAATTGTTTATTTGTATTATAGATAATGATCATGGTCACTTATCAATCTCAGTTTATGCAATAGATGGGCAGGAATGGGCAGTATTACTGTATGGCTTGGTATATGCTTCTTGAACAATTTGACTATTAAATCAAAGACACTTTTCCATGTATATTAAAATAAGACCGACATGCAGTGAAACTTATATCTGAGGATAATAATATGATTAATGACAATAACAATAACTGATCTATCTTCTCGCTGTGGTTTCATTTTCATATTAAGAAAGCATCCCAACATAACTGAATGTCATTAACGTAATATTAAACACAATAATGGATGAATGCATTTACAGTGGCTGATCTACTCTGGAGGAGGCTAATAAGAATAAATGCAATGCTATTCAGCATGACAAGACTACCGTGTTATTGGCTGTGCACTGATGGTCTACTGTGTAATAGTGTGTGTTGTGCCATTAATGTTGGTAAGGTTGGGATATGGTGCTTGTGTGTGTGTGTGTATTTTTACCTGTGGCACAATGTATCACCTACACACACATCCACATACAGCATGTGTGTCTGTGTGCATGTACTGTACTGTTTACATGTTTAGAGTGACATTTGCAAGCACACTGTAGTAAGGCATATATATTCATGCTTTTCCACCAGTGATGCAAACTACATCTCTGTGGGAGATTGTAATTTTTAATATTAGCCTCTGGGAAATTGGAGGAAGGGGAGGGGGAAGCTAAACATTCTGATTCTTTAATAAAGTGACTTTCTCTTTTAGCTTTGCCTTGCTGAGCTCCACAGACATGAATGAGGTTAGCCCGTCTTAAAATGAAAGCTAGCCATGTCCAAACTGGATTATCAACACCCAAATTATGCCCAACTAAACTGCCATGTGACATGTCACAGCATAAAATGTTCTTTTTTATTTTTTATCTACTGAATGGGAAAAAAATAGAATACAAAATGCAGATTAGAGTGACAGTGAGCTACGGATAAGAGAGAGAGAGAGGATGAGAGAGAGAGTGAGAGAGAGAGACAGAGCAATTATATATGAATGGGGAAATATGATGGTATGATGAGGTATGAAGAGGGAGAAATTAAGGCAGATGTTAAAAGGGAGATTTAAAGAAGAAGAGCACTGGGATTAGAATGACTAATCCTTTCCAGTCCTAAATCAGAGCTTTTAAATTTTGGAATAATACTTAAAACCTTTATGTTGTCCTCTTTTACCCCTGCATTATTTGTATTTAACTGCTCATCTTTGTCTATCAGATATTATTATTCCTCCCATACTGTAACTACATGACAATCTGGTTTTTGTGAATTAGGCAATCAATGTATTTGTGAGTTTTCTTTAAAGAAAATTGAAAATCTATCTATGAGATAATTATAGTTTGACTGCTGTAATGTAGTGCATACTGCACAGTAGGTCTCTGTTGTCCATAAGTCTGCGCCCATGCAGTACCATGGGCCTACTATGAATGAAGTAGGAGTTAGGTAAAGGTTATACATCTGGCCATGTTAGGGACCTTTCAGCTGGGGCATAATTCTACCGTTAGAACTCCATTGACCAAGGGACTGGCATCAGATAACTCTTTGTCTCAACAAAATGTCTTGGCTTGTATTCAGATACTGTGTTTATCTTCAGAGTAAATATGTTGCCATCGGTTTTCATGAATAATGGAACAATTCTTGGAAATGGACTCAGACGTTTGGATCCCATCTGAGCAGAATTTGTGTGTTGCCTCAAAACACCATGAAATTACACAGCTGAGAGGAAGTTCTTTCAGCAAAGCTGTATTCAAGGCACTTGATTGGACTAAGTGACCTACTACAGGCAGTAAGAGTTTAGGTGCTGTTTTCACTGAATACTACCCCCATCTGGCCAAACATTACATACCACTAAGTTTGCCTTCTGAATTTCAGACCGTACTGTATATGTTTCCCACTCACGCAAACCCAGTACAATTAGTCGTTTAAGAGATGAATGGCCTTCATTTTGAATAGACTCCATAAGCAAACACAAAGAGGTGTCTACAGTAACCATGACCCAATTCCATGAATCCAAAACTGTTTTGGGCCCCATTTACAAAAACACATACATCATCTCTGATAAATCTTTCACTATATAATTAAAACAATTTGAAAAAGCAAAACACCAGCAGTGTTCTTATTTGTATATTTGTTTCTTATTTTCCTTTCCTTTCCTTTCCTTTCCTTTTGCTCATTGCGATGACTTAAAATGACCAGATAGTTGCTATTATTTCTGGGGATTTAATACAAAAATAGGTTTATTTTTAGAACAGATTATGCTGCCATTGCAAATGTAATTGTTTCATTGAGTGAGAATATCATTGTTCGTTTATATTTGTCACATCACTTAAAATACTGTTTAAGGCCTCTCTCACAGACACCTAGGGTCAGATAAACTCTAGAGGTACTATACTCACTTTTCTCCTCAGATTATTCAACTAAAGTAGAAAGCAAATCATTTTCCAATGTAAAACATTATTAGAGATCCCAAACAAACATAATGGAAAAGAAAAGAAAACAAGGAGTTTATCAGAAAAGGCTTGTGAGCAGTGGCTTCAGACCTGTTGTAGAGGAGGATGTCAGGAGTCCAGATTTGGTCCGAGGGGAAACGCAGGTTCTGGACACCTGGGTAGTTGTCGGTGTCCCAGCTGAGGTAGATATCTGTCCAGTACTGGGGAGAGAACACCTTAAATTCACACATGTTGATTTGAATAATAGTAATGATTAATTAGTAAATGAATGACAGAATTGAAGAAATCCACGTAGGCGTGAGCATGCACGCATACACACACACACACACACACACACACACACACACACACACACACACACACACAAACCCTGAGTCATTGTGAAAAGTATTGTAAGTGCATATTTATTGGCGAGTGAGAGACACAAGACTGTGAACTCTAAAAATAATTATGTCATGGGTGGATGAACTAACAGCTAGTTTAAATGGACATGTAAAAGACATAGATTATCAGCCATGTTAATTATAAACCCAAGGAACGGGCAGACTGAATACAGCACGTTTAAAATGCCACAACATTAATATCACTTCTAAATGAACTGAAAATTATATATTGAGAAATGGAGTCGGTGTCCTTGTAGTTTGACAATATGGATAACTGATGATCATGTGACCTTTCTTAAACTCCATCACTCACCAGTTGCAGCCAGGCATTGGTCATAAGCACTTGGTTCTTTTCATCCTGTAAGCATGAAGAAGAGAAGAGAAGAGAAGAGAAGAGAAGAGAAGAGAAGAGAAGAGAAGAGAAGAGAAGAGAAGAGAAGAGAAAGAGAAAAGAGAGTATGTACTGTGGCACTTGATCCATTTTTAATGCAATACAAAAGGCATTGTTATCAGTGAGTTAGTGCAGCTGTTTTACATAGCCAAAACCAAACCTGCATGCTAATAGCATCCAGTAGTCTGTAAAACCCAAGGGCAAAGACTCACTTGATGCTTGAAGCAGCTGTCTTTTGTGGATTTGGTTGTTTGGCAGCTATAAGGTTTTTTTGTTCAAGTGCCATACTTGGCTCACATCACATGTCCAAGGTTTTGCTGTAGACTGGTTATTGTATAGAATGTCAATAGATATTGGCGGATATACCTTCCATTCATCAGCCTTATGATCGTACTGCAAATAAGCAGGGCACAGTAAAGCCATTGTGAAGTACAACTTGGCATACTTTTCTATGTCACTAAAGTCTGTGTTAAAACCTGGTTAAGTAAGTCCTTTCTATTGAAGCTCACTATTGGAGCTTCCTCGCTTTAAAGCTGCTGAAATCACAACCTCTGAGTATGTATCTGTTACAGTATACCTTATTAAACACTATAGCAGAGATAATAATATTTATAAGGAAATGTGAATTGTATGGATTCCCGAAGAATTTCCCGAAGAATGTCAGCTTTATATTTACAAAAACACACATATATAAATATATATATACTGTACAGTATACTGTATATATACAAATATGCTTTGGCAGAACTACGTGGTAAATCTTTACAAGGATGTACAGTTAATAAAACAGATTATGAAGGAATTATTGTATTATTCACAATACGCAATGATGAAACTGAATTGTGTGCTGCATGCATCTGCCACAATATCTCTTATTAAACACTACAGCAGAGACAATCATATTTACACGGGAATGTGAATTGTATGGAATCCCAAAGAATTTCCCGAATAATTTCATCTTTGTATTTACAAAAAAACTGTAATGTACTGTATATACTGTTATGCCTGCTTGGGCAGAACTACATTGTAAATCTTTACAAAGGTGTACAGTACAGCTATAAAAAACAGGTTATGCTCTATAGCACGCTGCATCTGTTTACACTTAAATCTGTCTCTGAGATATATTTGTTTCTCCGTCTCCTGAAATTGAATTTGGAAGCATGCCTGTCTGTGGCAATGATGCTAAAGCATTGTCTCTGCATAGAGTATCTATGTGTGTTTGAATGTGCATGCTGTAATAATCACAATCGGAAAATATGAATTTCCCTTCACCAATTAATTAGGTTTAGGGTATTCTTGTATATCTTGTACCTTTGTTCTATTTGTCTACGACACACTTTCCTTGTGTCTCCACAACTGTAAGTTGTAAGTTCAGCCAAACCACCTCACCTGATCTAGAAGTGCAAGTACTCTAGTCAGTCAACACGGTTTGACATCGACATCGAATCAAACCTAACAATAACCCGCAAGGGGATAACGAAACAACAACTCAATATAAAGGACACCAACTAATGAACAAACACAAAACAGGTGTGGAAAGGAGGAAAGGGATGGGCTGCCATGTCACTCAGCCGATGATTGGGCCATCGACATGGCAGTGCACCGGCAAGAGGAAGGCCTGCTCACACCCCTGGACCCAGGTGTGACAAACAGTTTCATATATATTTAGTCTTGAAGGCTGCAGTCTTGTGCTAGTAGGCCCTACTGACCACCTCAACTGGAGATCTTTGTTTTCTTACTCTAACCAGTTAGCGAAGGCATTCCACCTCCAGGTTAAATGTAACTGCATGCTGTGAGTACATAATGGACTGCACTGTATTTCTCACATTCTTAGACAAATGTGGTGATTGCTTATATTTCTCTGCGCAAACAAACACTTGAAAAGGCAGGTGTGTTAATTACTCTAGGCCAGTTCTGTTCTGGGCCAGGGACTCTTTAACATCTGGGCCACAGGGTGAACTGAACCTAAGCTATCAGCTTATAATAATTCCCCCTATAGGTTCCAGCTGTACAAATGTACCTACACAAACCAACCCTCCTTATAATCATACTTGAGATGTCACAAGCTATGTATGAGCTTCTGAACTTGAATTTCTTACTCAAGGTATTTAATATAAGGTTAGCTAAAAAACTTGCCTCATATATCAAGATGAATGACAAGCCACCCAAAATATATCTCACATGACTGCAATGGAAGATGCCTGCAGGCACCCTGCCACCCCCCCCCCCCATCCCCCCAAACACACACACACACACACACACACACACACACACACAACCATTCATCTTCCTTTGATGAAGGAAAATCTCAAAGCATTTTTAAATGCTTTGAGATTTTGTTTCTCTGTTAACATTTTATTTCTTTCTTAGACTATTGTGTATATATTTATGTTACACAATTGTGTAATATGACAATGTGTTAGGTAGTCAAATGTGAATAATTTTGCACTGTGCATAGGTGTATCCTGAGTTGATATATTTCCTGTCCACAAGTTATTCATGCACACAAGTGAAACATCAGAAGTGCATTACAGCTTATTACATTTAACAGCTGCATGAGCAGAAATCTGCCCACAATGTCCTGTACACATTATACATACTGTATTTTACATATACAGTATTCACCCATAATTTTGTATCACACACACATACACAAACATAAATCTGCAAACGTAGTTCCTTATTCATAACTTTATAATGCACCAGAGATTTGTTCTCAGTTTTAACAAAACTCGTGTGTTATTTTGTTTGTTACTTATGTTGCTGTCTGTCATCTGTCATCAAAGTGGCAGCATATACTGTGACCATGTAATGTAAAGTTACTTTCATTCCAGACTCATGTGTGTTCCTTGATTGAAAACAACAATTAAGCATCTAATACACCAAAGTCATATACTGTATAATCCCAGTCAATGCACATGTACTGTATACACCCAAACACTCACCACATCTATGATCTGTAACAGTGTGAGGCCCAGGTCAACCAGTATGGCAGCAGAGTCATTGACTACGGGTCTCTCTAGTCGGTTGTAGTTTGCCATCAGCTCCTTGTACAGTTTCCTTTGGTGCTCCCCCTGCTGGGTCCCTGGAGAAGTGCAGGAGGAAAATCGGTTTATGAACCTTTATTTTGTAAAAAAAAAAAAAGATCCTATTGACAGGAATCATCCCAAATGGAATTACACGTGATTGAATATAGGTCTAACATCCTAAGGTCCTTTCTGTTGAAGCTCACTATTGGAGTTTCTTTGCTTTAAAGCTGCTGAAATCACAACCTCTGAGTATGTGTCTGCTACAATATTTCTTATTGTATATATACAGTATACTTTATATATAAACAGTTATGCCTGCTTTGGCAGAACTAAGTGGTAAATCTTTACAAAGATGTACTGTAAAAACAACAGGTTATGAAGGAATGATTGTATTATTCACAATAAGCAATGATGGAACTGGATTTTGTGCTGCATGTAAGTGCAACATGACAGATAAATTCACAACAAGTTATCCACTTCCTACTTAGTCCAAGGACAATTTCACAGTTTATGTGGCTGGTAATGGGCATATTAGTGGCGGTCATTACATATACTGCCAATGCCTCAGCCTGTCAGGTGGTCTCTGTGTCTTTCAGGTCACCCTGACACCCAGCCAAACAAAACTAATGGCTCAAAGTGAACCTCAATCTTTAAACAGACTTAGTACTTCAATTACTGTAGTTGTTTACTTTTAACAACATGTATCTGCCTTCCTTTTGAGGGTGTTATGTTTTCCCTTGTGTATTTAAATCTTAACATTAGTTTTAAAAGCTTTACTTTTATATATAATTCTCATTTTATGGCGTGGCTTCTCCTCTGTATTAAGTGCATCTTGGAACATACACACTTTTGGACAGTAGCAGAACTCTAATCCAATAACTACAATCCATCTATCCCTTTAACTTTTACCCTCCTTGGCACCAAACGACAGCCAGACTCTAATATGGCTGTTGGAAGTTCAGACTCATTACTTCACGCCTGTCAGATCTATCCAGACTATTTAGATTATTCTAAGCTGCACTTGATAACATTAAGTGCTTGGGAGCAAAGGTTCTAGGTCAGTGATAGTCGTATGGGTTCTGGGAAGAAACACAATTGAATAGCAAAAGAAAGACAATGTTGAAAAGAGGATTTATGAGGCACATAGAGGCAGCAGAATGAATATTACGTGGGCAATGTGATCTTACAGTTTACACCGGACATGCCAAAAAGTACATTTCCCCAAAGTATTTCTGTGACGGCTGCTCACTATGAGGGCAGCAAATAGCCCAAAACTATAAAGTCATCTGTGCGTTGTACAGACGGAGAAGCATCTGGCATAAACATGCTCATTTACCAACATGGCCAATCGGTGTCCCGTTTGAACTTGATGGGATGGAGATGGAGATATTTTACAACTGAGTGTGAACCACAACCCCCAAAATGACATTCGCTATCATAAATCATAAAACTTACATTAACACCATTTACAGAAGTAAAGATTGTTTTGTTTTTATCTACAATTGAATATAAAAAATGTTTTTAAATAATCTGGTGCCTCCACTGGTTTCACATCTTCTCTCCTATTATAAATACGTATTCACACACATTGTTAAACACATAGCTTCATTAGACAGTGAACATGTAGTGACATATTTGGCACTCTCTGTTTAATCTGGATCAATTGTGATTCATTTGATGTGTTTGTTGGCCCTGTCCTCATCACCATTATTGATCCTTCTAGCACCTTCCCACCATATGCAAATGTACTATATGCTGCTGTACCAAATCCACCCTTCTCTACATGCACACTTGGCATAAGTAGAAACGGTTCAGAAAGTGACAATACTGTTGTATATCTGTATGTACAGTGTGCATTTGCTCTTCGAACAGGTTACGGTTGATTCATTATTGAAAGAAAGAAATTCTTTTATATACTCTATTGCATGGATACAGTTACCTGAAATACTACAATACTACATTGTAGTACATTTACCATACATGTAAATAGACACTGTACACATGGAGAGAAAAAAAGGGAGGGAGTGGCATAAGATGTACAGGAATATTATAACTGAGGGGGGATAGACTAACACTGTGAAATGGAGAAGGTGACCGAGAGGAGAGAGTGAGACTATGGAGGTTTAGCAGCAGTGCTGTGGTGCTGTGAAGAGCTGGGAGAGTGTCTGTTTGGTGTGGCACAGCACTGCTGGGCTTCATTGCCGCAGTAATGAGAAGAGTTACAGCAGGCCCGCCCAGGGGTCAGAAAGACAAGCTGTGTGAAGCTGCTCAGCACAGCACCAACCTTCTCCTGACTCCAACACTACCAGGGATCATCAGAGTTTATTGTCTGATATGCTGCACACACTGCCAGGATGGTACATACAGGAAACAGGTGTGTGCAATGTGTGAGATCTCTAACATATACAGTATGATCTCACATAGTCCCTCTTTACTTTTAAGCAGCTATTTATTATTTAATTTAAATAATTGAGCCACAAACCCATGAAAACAATGGTTCATACTGTAGGTCAGAAACCCTTCCCATTTGTTATTACAATAGAAATGGAAATATTACACTTTTATTTAGTTTTCATTTGTTTTGTATATATATATTTAAAATATATTTAAAATAAAAATATACAAATCAAATGGAAAACAAATAAATACATATTTTTCAAAATCCGCAATGTAATATTGTGGCCTATTAACCGGTACTTTAATAAATCCTCTTTTCGCAGGCTTGCACCACATACCATTTACAATAATAATGTATTGTTGAGTTGTGTCTGACAGAAACACGTCATGAAGTGATAAATCTGCCCATCTATTTCAACAGGAATTAGAACTGAGTTTGAAGCGAATGCAAACAAACTAATGAAGTCACTGCTGTCGACTTGAACGCCCCCTCTCCATCTTGTCTAATAATATTGTTATGTTCACACGGAATGAAATAACCCAATGGGGTAAGCCGCTGAAGCAACTTTAATTCAACAACGAAAAACAAACCTCCGCAATGTTCTGCTAATGAAGCTAATATGAGTTGCTGCTGGCTGCGCATCAATTTTGAGACGCAGTGATGTGGGGGGAGGGGGGGGGTATGTTCCTGGCCCTATTTGTCTGCCTGAGTGTATGCACTTCACTGTGTACTGTATGCCAAGCAGACTCGCTAACGATAACAAACCAGTGGTGGATCAATACGCCATCATTGTAACGCTATTCATTTGAGTAAATGTCACAGGTCACCGAGGAAACCCTCCCCAGGCGGGTCAATTAACGGTCAGCAATTGAGGGATTTATTGCCTTCATTAGTAAGTCAGAATGCTTTCGATGTTTTAAATGTGCAACAACTTTAAAAGTGGAAGTGACCCATGCATCTTTCATCATTAGTCATATCTTCTTCCTTTATGCATTTGTTTGATTGTAGACCCTAGTCTCTAAGAAACAAACACATGTATATTTGGAATTGATGAAATATGTCAATAATAATTTGTTAAATCCTGCTGAATGTTATCCATGTGTCAGGTGCATACCCACCCCTACATTATTGTAACACAGACTCAGATCCTTCCTAGAGTACCTCACTCTAAGTAGACCAAAGCTCTGACATCTGTGCAGCATTTCTCAAGGAGCAGAATATAATATTATATTGTAGTTATTAGAGTGTTTGACTGCTTAACAACCTAATTGTAATTGAAATCCCATATTCAGGAGGCCTTTGAGAGATTGCCAATATCCTCTCTGAAGCTGTCCCATGTTGGAAATATATTGGACAGGCTATCTTAGATGTTATTGTGAACAGGAGGAGATTGACAATGGCAAAGTGACAGCTATTTTATCCAAATCAGAATAAAATGTATTTGTCTATACAGTACATTTTAAAATACAGGGAATTTGACTGGGTGATAGTGCATATACGGTAAGACAGAAATAAGCAACAATAGATTAACAAAATAGTCGATAACTGAATGAATGCAAATATATTTGAAACAAACATACAGTACAGTAATTGGACGGTTGGAGGAGGACTAGCTCAATAACACCATAGTGAGCGACACACACACACACACACACACACACGCACACGCATGCCCACACATACATCAAATAGCAATGGAATGAAAGAGGCTTTCAAGCAGTTTTCAAATGTCACATGTAAATGCTAATGAGTGTAATAATTGAGGACCCCCGCCCATGCACCATACTGGGGCCGTTCCCCCCCCCCCTCCCTCTTTATAGCTGCTCTATCGTTTTCACAAGGTCCTCTCATTGTCCTTATCATTCTGCAATATGTCCCATTCAGCCTTTTAAATGTCTATTCTTTCCAGTCTATTTTCTCCTTTTTTACACCTGTCTTTCAATATAGATCTGTAATTTCTATTTCTCTGTCACTCTTGCCATTCATCTTTGATTTCCAGAATGTTCTCTGTCTCGCTCTATCTCATACACACACACATGCACGCACGCACACACACACACACACACACACACACACGCACACTAACAGACAGTGAGCGGCGCTGTGGTTATCCCAGCTGAATCT
>JAODUG010010672.1:13050-25531 GCA_027564795.1 Aphredoderus sayanus | reverse complement strand
CGGCCTATTTTGGAGTTCGCCTGCTTTTCGCTCTTTTTCTTTCACTCAGCGCTCGCACTCACCCTTGACGTGTGACAATTATATAATGAATTTGGTACATTATACTGTATGTTTGCAAAAAATATAAATTATAAAAACCATAATGAATTTCCATATATATAGATTTTAGCTTTGCATCAGCACTTTGCATACGGAGAGTAATAATCACATCAACTCCCCACCGTATATGAATGGAAATATATACTGTGTATATATTTATGTCTTGCTTACTGATCAAAACGTTTAAGTAAATAAAATGAAAGCAGCAGGAGAAAAATGTCTTGAAGTCAGCCACAAACTTATTGATTTCAAGTGTCTTACCAGCAAATATTAGACAGTCTTAAGACAATTTAACGTATCCTTTTTAATGTATCTTATCTGGGAACAGAACAATGACCAGATGTTGACCATTATCTACCTTTTGATTATCTAGTTACCCTTGTGTGTATCCTACTGTATCCTGATTGATTACAAACCATTTTACTATTACATTGCCACCTCATGATTACCACTGCAAAAGGCTCTCAGTAGCCACCCCTCCTTCCTTTATAGTATAAAGCCTGTATCTTGTACCTCAGAAGCATATTACATAGCATGTTGTATGTTGCTTTCTCCTTGGCCAAGCTTTATTAAATATATTCAAGTTAGACATCTGGTATGTGTATAGCTTACAATAGCTAGAGTATAGACCATAGCTTGTTATAACTTGTTATGTATCAAGAGGAATTTGAGTGCAAACATTTTATTCAAGATTAAAATCCACAGTATATTTTAGTTTAAAAGTTAATACAATTATGAAGTATTGATTGAGTGACTAATCTATAGTCTCTATAAGTGAGACACACCATTATTCCTCTATTAGACCAACATCCTATCCTCCAGTCATTAGATGATTTGATCATACAGTAACAGACATAAATTACATAAATGTAGTGACATAAATTCATGTTACTGTAAACTGGATTGGGGGCTCTTGATTTTACAGCAAGAGGATTTGAAAATGCTACTGCATATCAGTCAAAGTGGATGTGAATATCAGGCCACCACAAAGTATTGGAAACCTTGACATAACACAAACCAAACCCTTTGCCAAAGCCAAACCCCTGGAGTATCGCAGAGTAAAATAATATGACCCACCCCCAAAGGTTGATAAAAGAATTTCATCACAAAGGGACTAAAAAAGTGTGTCCAGACTACAAATTGATACTTGGAAGTCTGTGGGATTGTGCAGTGAGAACTGAAGTCACAGTAAACAACTGTTGACAATTTCATGCCTTGATCATGCCAGTATTACCATGGAAATAATGTTCAAAGAATGTTCAAATTATTTCAATAGTTAATTTTAGTTAATGCAACATAATACAAATTTTTTAGACTCAATAAAATATAGTTTAATCATAATCATCATAATGAATAACAAATATCACTATTAACAACATACACATTTTCTCATTTTAAGTAAATATTTTATATAAACAGATGACAGGGGAAATACCTTTCTCTGAGAATCATACAGTGTATGAGTAGTTTGTGTTGTCTCTACGTACTGTATGTCCAAGTTTCTGTTGTCACTTTCCTAATTAGTATCATATGGTTTTGAGGAATCAAACCTGATATGACATAAAAATTGTCATGTAATTTGCAGATTCATTTTATTGTCTCCTTTATAACACTGATGCAGCATCCAGCTGTCAGCTTTTGACAGCTCTAAGTAAACACTACTTCTTCCATGCTATCAGATGGTTCCTGCCTTATACAGGCACAAACACATTTTCACACTCAGATGACATAGAGAATTGTTGTTGCTACAGTAAGGTCTGATGCACCTGTAAGTTGTGATCTTTCAGTTCCCTTCCCAATTTGCACTTTAATTAATAATTACACTGTAGCACAAACCCAAAAATGTAAATGCTTTTACAGTTCTCAAGACAGCATCCTTCTTGGTCTAATGTGTTTTGCCTAATCCAAACCACTACAAGACTTACAGGTTTATATGCTCATAATGCTCTTTACAGTGCCTTACTGTCTTTACTGTGGCACAATATAATTTAACCGTGTGGAACTTTAAGACAACAATGACCATAAAATATGTATATTGAATCAAAGTGGCAGTGATTTCCTAAGATCTGGGAGATAATTACTGCACATGCATTTGGACTATATACATATACATATACTCTATGCAAATATCAATTATAATGTTATCGCCAATCCCCATGAAATAATTTGTTTAAAAAGAACTAATTAAACAGAACTACCGGTGTTGTTGTACTGGTGATTACACACATGCACAACATGCAGACAGCCATGCACTCATGTCCCAATGATACATTCTGAACTCCATTCTGCTCCCTCTGTCTAATGGCCTAAATACTAGCCACCTGTTGAATTCTGGACCTGAACTTTCCATTTTTGTCTGTACACTTAGTTTTAACACTTTGTTTTAACATGCACTAATGTGTCCTATCAGCTCCCTTCCCACAACATAAATGACCACAACTACATTTTATGACAGGAAATGTTTAAGATTAATATCACTAATGACTGAGAAGAGTACAGTAACTACTTTTGCAGTGGTTTAAGAAAAAAACAACCTTATTGACAATGAGAGCAAATGAAACCATTGTTGGCAAATTTTTAGATGAATGACCATGAAATTTGTCAACACAGCAGCCTGCTGCTGTTGTCATGTGAAATCATAAAGCAACAATTACCATCCCCGAAATTGTAAGAAAATAAAAAATGACACAGTATCTCAGAATAACAATATCCAATTAACGGTAATCAAGGGAATTCTCTTGTGCAATGATTGTATCTGTGAGAATATTTATAAGCAGAATAATGCCCTATGCCGCATGGCTCAAAAAAGATAATACATATTTATTAAGTAAAGAATGTATTGATCCTTGACAGAATCTTTGTCAGGTTAAAAATATAAAGTGCACACTCACACATATACACATACTGTATACATTTGTCCTATTTCCTTAATTTCTATATTTTCAAAGGGCATTCAATCTGAAAAAAATGCAAGTTTACAATTAGAGAAAAATTTCTAAAATAAAATGTTAAAACGGGCCATGACATGATAAAAGCCAAGATCAACAATTAAACATGCTAATTAACTGTCTGAGCAAAAACATCAATTTAATTCCTGGAGTAAGGTGTGAGGTAAAACACAAAATTCACTTCATCCAAAATTGAGCTCGGTGTAATAGTCGGGCAGAACCAGCATATAGGTTCTGACTATAGCCTTGGTCCACTATATTACAACTACACAGAAAACTGTTTATTTTAACGAGAATCAACACATGTATATAGTTAGTAGCCTAGTATTAGTTTTATGAGGACCCAAATGTGATTGGATGATTATTCTGAAGGTAGCACAGGAATTAACCTCCTATTATGGAATACATTGCAATTATATTGCAACACTGCAAAGAAGAGTTGAAACCAATTGGAACTAAAATTATAGGGACACTTTTGTCAAAAGATATGATTAATGTCATAAGACTCTTTATTCATTGAGAAAATCAAATGCTTTGAAATGGATGAAGAAATATGTCAATGTCACTTTGAAAGTCATTATATAGCCATAATGCCTTTCAGAAGTCTGGCTTGATTGGACAGACATTGACTTGCGTGATATTTTATTCAAACGGGATGGAGGAATGGGGTTGGTTAGGGGCAGGGGGAGGTAGAGGACACTAGTCTTTAAGGGCAAAATAATACATTGTTTATCATCATAATTTAACGATATAACAATATAAATATATTTTTAAAATAACATGAATACTAAATCATATTATTATTACACGATAGCCTTAACACGCTGGACCTAAATTTAAAAACTACACTGTAAGAAAATCCCTGATATTGTCGCATATGGATTTGCACTGCCTAGCCTATATCTCGCACGTCAGAGCAGAGGAATGTTCTTCAGGGACTGAAGCAACAGCTGCATTGACACTGTAGCCTGCATCTCGCCGGAGTGGTTGCGCTAGGTAGACTACTATGTGCAGTTTAGCGCTAATCTGCTGTACCAGGTCTTAAATGTTCTGCAGCCAGGTAAGATGTTTGTTCTGTCGAGCATTGTATTGTTGTTGTTTTTTTTTCAATGTGCATGATGCCTCTTCATAATTTTGGCGTTCCTTCGACTTAAGACTGAAGCAATTAGCCTAATCTTTAATAAACAGCGTCGCTCGATTGTAAATATTAATATTATTAATATATTACTAATACTAATAGGCCTACTACTACTAATAATAATAATACAATAAATAAATAAAACAAAGAAATATGCGTGATAACGAGGGAGACACACGTCCAAAACTCATAAGAATGTATTACACAATGCATTGCTCACATGCAAAAAGAACATTAAACTTTTTCCCCAGATTAAATGCAGTGTGGGTAGCAACAGGTTCGAGACGAACAACGTGATGTCCACATTATCAGTCATCAGAATAATAATCCGATCAAACATTTTTTACGTGATTGAAACGTAAAGTAAACTAATGTATGTTGATATTTGGAGCAGGACCATATTATATTGAATACCTCTCTACTGAAAGCAAAATATCAAGTTGTAAGAATAAAATATATTTGAAAGATGATTTCACAAAGGTCTTTTCAAATTTATGAAAAGCAACATACACACTGTGTCAGTTCACATGCATATTTAGACAAATCTGTTTCCTTCTTGTTGGATGTGTTTCTGCAGCTCAATCTGTGCAGTTCACAATGGCAATGCCCATGAAGAAACCCCACTTAACAGCTGCATTGGCCGGACGTTAAGCAACATCCGCAGATGCGCGCCTTCATTATGCTCCATCAAATGAGAGAGCAAACTGTGAATGCCAGCTGTGAGGAACCCCCCTCCGCTTGTGCTGGGAACGCCACCGGGGCCACCCTCCAGCTCCCCACCTTCTCCACGGCGGCCAAGGTCCGAGTGATAATCACCTTCGTCCTCTGCGCCATCTCGGCCGTGTGCAACGTGGCCGTCCTGTGGGCCGCCAGCAACGGCGGCAGACGCAAGTCCCACGTCAGGATCCTCATCATGAACCTGACTGTGGCTGACCTACTGGTGACCTTCATTGTCATGCCTGTGGACGCGGCGTGGAACATCACGGTTCAGTGGCAGGCCGGAGACATGGCCTGCAGGATGCTGATGTTCATGAAGCTGGCGGCCATGTATTCCTGTGCGTTCGTGACCGTCGTCATAAGCCTGGACCGACAGTCCGCTATCCTTAACCCGCTGGGCATCAGCGAGGCAAAGAGGCGGAGCAAAATCATGTTGTCGGTGGCGTGGACCATGAGCGTCGTTCTCTCCGTTCCCCAGGTATGTCATGGTTGTGGAAGTAATCGGCCGCTCCTCTCTGTCTCTCTCTCAACCTAGTCTCCTGGCATCACATCAAGGCAAACCTTGGACGCCAGCACATCTTGTAATACACTCCTGCAGTTTCTCCATAATACACCTTTCACTGTCACACACAATCATGGAAACACAATTTGTCTTTTCATTAGAATTGTCATTACAGTACAATCGTTGCTGTGTAGAGGATATCCACGTTGTCTGTTGTGTGAATATGCATCAACGCATAAGGAGCACTTTAAATACCATGCCAGGTGAATTATTAGCCCGTTTATTGTTCATAATGGAACATGATGAAAATACAGTTCAGGTCATTCATTTTACACTACAATTACAGTACTTCTGTATACAATATTTCATTATTGGGAGACACCAATTGTCCTTCATTGAATCTGACATACAGAGTAGCTACAAAGGAGGCAGCTGTTTCTGCTAATGGACTTCTGAGTGGGTGCTGCATGTCGCCTTGTGTTGACTCACAATTAATTAATATACATACAAAGCTTATGATGAAGTCATAAAAAATACCCCGACACCGTCTCAAGAAACCTTCAGCATACTCAGGAGGAGACAGACTCATTGTTTTCCTAATTAAGTAACGGATTATGCAATGATGTCGGGGGATTATAAAATGCCCTTGTGAAAACATACTGTATCGTTTCCCTGGAGGCAACAACTTACTGTAACACCTCCTGTGGGAAAGATACTCTGGGTTACATGCATACACACAGGCAAGTTGCCTCTCATGGTAAATACACTTTATCTTGGTCTAAGACTAGGATTATGCTGTAACAACAACACTGATGTGCTGTCTATAGTATTTCTCCTGTTTGTCCATCATTGTACTAACTGTACATTGTATCTGATAGAACCCAGAATATTACCGGTACTAGAATACATTTTCACTCAATCTATGTGTCAACATGTTTGCCTAGTAACGTGTGTCCCCTATATAAAAGCATTATATTATATTACTATTATAAATTGATTTGATCAGTTAGGGTTGCACACTTATTAAGAAACAAACAACTCAGTAGTTTGTTGTCTACATTTGTCAACAGATTTTTTTAACTACAGTAAGATGTTAGTTCAATATATATTTGGGTCAGTTAATGAAAACACTGTCAAGGGAGTGAAATGTAGACTATATACAGAAATATACTATTTCTGTGCTGCCAATCTCTTTTTTTTAACCAAATAAAGTGGTGGGATGTGGAAAGTAATGGCAATCAAATGACTGTAATCACAGAGATATATGTACATTTGTGAGATACATGAATCCCTTGTTTGTATATGCTTGAACCAATGTGTAACAAAAACACATGCAGTTATATTTAGGCACAACAGATAATTTCAGATAGAATAGGAATGATACTGTACACAGCAGTGTTTTGCTTGATCAAGTATACTTTCTCATTATATCTACCAAGGAATCTGTTAATGTGGTATCAGCTCATAACTCATTATTACAACCATACAATTCTTTCTTTCACGATGAATTAAAATGATTTGTAATGTAATTCTAATCAAACTTACTAACAAAATATACAGACTGGTGGTAGTAAGACACAAATTTGGTTTGGTTTTATTTTAAAATGCTATGGAATTAGGACTGAAAATACATAAATTAATATCTGGCATAACATTTAGACATAAAGATGATTAATGTCGCTTACAATATCATAAATCATCGTTATATCTAGATAATAAGCATGAAGCAATATCTGGCATGTGTGGCATTGAGCTATAATGATGATTCATTTAAGTACTGTATACCTGTGCTTGTGTGTCCACACAGATGGTTATATTTCACAATGTGACCATCACAGTTCCTGAGACCTTCACTCAGTGCACCACCCATGGGAGTTTTGTCAAGCATTGGCAGGAGACCATCTATAACATGTTCACCTTTTTGTGTCTCTTCCTGCTCCCGTTGGTTATCATGATCTTCTGTTACACACGGATCCTTGTGGAGATATCCAGCCGCATGACACTGGGTAACAGTGAGTATACCTTGGCAGAATGCAATACTGTCGATACTTCTATGTTTGGCAACATTTCCACGTTACTAGCTAGCACGCCTTCTGTTTGTGTGTTCCAGTTCAGTCTAGAGAGGTGCCTCTGCGTTGCTCTCACAACAACATCCCCAAAGCTCGCATGAGAACTCTGAAGATGAGCATAGTCATTGTCACGTCTTTCATCGTCTGCTGGACACCATACTACCTGCTGGGTCTGTGGTACTGGTTATTCCCCGAAGACATGGAGGAAACTGTCTCCCATTCGTTGACGCATATGCTGTTTATCTTTGGCCTATTTAATGCATGTTTAGATCCCATCACTTATGGTCTGTTTACTATTCACTTCCGTCAAGGTCTAAAGAAATACGGAAACACAAGCAGGCGTAATGATTTCGAAAACAACACTGTCATAACAGGCTCTTTAAGGGGGTCTTTGCGTATTACACATCTCTCTGAACAACAGGTTGCTGCTTCAAACACATCTATCCCTAGCAAAGACCTAGATGTGACCAGGAAAAGCTGCAACTATAGCAACTATATCTCAGTTAGCAACAAGAACATAGAAGGTAACCCTAGGCAAATCAGTCGAGTTAGCATGATATAATGACCTACTACAACCATGAAAACAATCTGGCCTGGATCAATGTGACACCACCCTCTGTATTGGGACACAGATGACTGCTAAAGTTATTCCTTTCATTAACTGAAATACTGCAATTTGGAAGTTCAATCACAAATATGTACTAAAAACAGACAACACAAAAAGGAAAATAAGAGTATTAGAGCTTGTACAGATGCAGAAACAGACAGTCTGTCAAACATACAGACTATATTTAGAAGTGATGGGAGGACATTTGTTCAAATGCACAGTAACAGCAAAATGTTCCAATATTGTAATAATGCTTTTTAGCTTTAGAATTGTCACAGTGAAATACAAATTTTTGTTTGTTACAAATCAAAATGTACTTGTTTACATGAGAGTCTTGAAATAGTGGCATGCTATTTTGTGTACCTGTTATGTTCCTGTGTACCTAAACAAAGTGATGTCTTGCTTATTACGGTGCACACAAGAAACTGTGTTGTGTGCAGTGCACTGCAGAGAAATGGAAGTGAAGAAAGTGAAAATAATGTAATGATATGAAGCTATTTATTGTGGTCAAAGCAGGATAGAGAACAAGCCAATATTCTTTTCTGGTAAGAATTTGTGTTAAGAAAAAACAACCCAGTGAACAGATATGTTTATTTTATTTGTAATTGCATTATATATAAAGTATTTGTTCAATAAAATAATAGGTCCTTATTGCTTCATTGGTTACATAAATTAGTTGATCTTCCTTTAGTGAAAGCTTAATTGGGGTCATATCCAAGTTTAAAAAGAAATGTCTTGACTGAACATTATTCTACTGGATTGGGGTACAGTAGGCTATCTGATTCCTTTTTCTCAGCTATATAGGACTTTGATTGGTAATCAGTGCCAAGAGTGCAGATACTGTTATAATGGTCTGTCATGAATACATGGGGGTGTAATTATTCCCATCCTCAGGGTTAAACGAAGACATCAGATACAGTGTCATTCTGATTATTTGGTAGATGCCATCCTTAATCGGTTTGAACAGGCTGTGGTTGGTGAACCATGGATGTAGATAACGGGTGTGTATTCACAATCATATTGTACCTACATTAAACAATAATTTGTTAATCTATTAAATATTCCTAATGGGAGCCTAATCAAAGTGCAACAGACACTTTTATAGTCATTGCTTAAGCACTGCACTGCCATTAAATATACACACATAAAATACAGCGATGGATCTAGAAAGAATGAATGTAGCCTTCACTGTCAGGGCCCCTAGAGTCTGGACATTTGATCCCTCCCCTCCATTTGCTTGGGTACCGAGCTGAAACCTCTTTCAAGATGCCTGGCGCTTGAGTTCATGTCAGTTAGTGAAACACATCTGGGTCTGGAATGATGCAGAGTGTGACATCACAGGACCTTGATTTACAGATGGACTTCTTGTGCAGCAGACAGGCCATCTCCCTTGCGAGGTCTTGTACCCACACCAGAGTTGGCAACATCAGGAGTTGCACCCCTCCCTCCCGCCTACACTCCACTTCTCGCTGGTGTGGATGCTGCTGCCCCCCCACTGTGAACAACAAGCTGTAAATATGGCATCTCTCTGACGCCATCCTGCCATCTCCTGGTATGACATAGCTGTTTGCTGTAGCAGAATAGCAGGAACAGCTTCTTGTACGCCGCATGGTCTTCTGCTTATTTAGCAGTACTAAAACGTATTTGATAAGGGCCTCCGCAACTGCTGTGCGAATGGATAAGCACCGGGACCTCCCTTGAGGCCACCCACTTCACACAGAGAAAGCGTTCCGTGCCCGAGCCAAAGCATGCTCCCTCCATCCAATTTGCGTGGAGCTGTTTTCTATTCTCCCACAAGGCATCACAAGCTGTGTAGTGGACATTGTGGAGCTGGCAGCATAGAGCTCTGTTGGTTTGGTGTTTGGGTGCCACTTCAGTTGAAAGTCCGGTGCAGTGACGATGAGTATCGTTGGCAGTAGAAGTGGCAGGTCTATTGGTAAAGCACCAGGCAGGTCCCCGTAAAGATGGGGACACAGAAGAGGGTACAGGTCTGTCTGTTGTGTCAAGGAAAGGATCTGAAGATTTCAGCAGTAGAGTATACCACAATATTGCCACTATTTAAAAATCTTGATAAAAAGTATGTGAAATAAGTTAAATATTGGAGGTATACAATCATGTTAGATTAAGTTTAATATTTAGCATCTGATGTCCACCAAGCCAATTTTGTCTGGTAAGGTGGCAATTATAGCAATGCCATTTAAATACCAGTGAAACAGCAGAAGAAAAAATTTGAAAGGTACGTTACCTTCAATGACTCCTGGGGGGAATCAGAAAGTATAAGGTAATTGAGTAATAGAAGGCAAGAGTGGGTTATTCCAGCATATTGCTACATGAACAATGTTTTGTGTAAATTATGACAATATTCATATTTTATTTACCCTGTATGTTCAGTTTTGACTGTTCTTTTATGTAGCAAAGATTTACTTAGTGATTGGTGAATATCTAGTCCTTGTGCATGTGCAATACTCACAGGGTATTTTACTTTAGAGTTTTGCAGGGCTCAATTGCAGGGCCTGCAATTGAGGCAATATAAACTTGCCAGATATTAAAATCTGGCAATATAAACTTACATAATAAATGATAAGTCTCAGTCCAAATTCCAGAGTTATCAAGTTTTTCTGTGTAAACATACCATAAATTTGAAAAGTTAATCTGAATCAATAAAGTTGACATCTTAAACTAATTTGTCATAGATAAAGTTGGAAAAAGTGCTTTGGCGTTTCAATCCACTGGACTCGCCAGTGGCCCCATCTGCTTATTTCAATTCCAGGTCAATTTCACTGCTTCAAACAGTTCTTTGATGTCTGAAGCCACATTGTGCTAGTTAAACGGAAATGAGGGATATGATTGAACTGAAAACATCACGGTTTTGAATGACATCTTTTGTCCTCTATTATTCATTGTACATTGGCAATGAAATGAGAGAGCTATAAGGCAAACAGTATCAAACTAATATTGATATAAAATAAGGATTTGTTTTCTCTATACTAGTTCACCTTTTAGGCCTATGCCATCTTGATATCAAAAAATAAATCACATTTTTGGACTTTAGATCAAACAAATCTGTGTTTGAATTATATTGCTTTTTTGCCATATCAAATAAATCAACATGCGGTTTAAGGAAAAAACATGGTTAGATTCTGGACCCTGATATATTTAAAATGTCCTTGTTACAAAGCAGAAAGGTTAAAACATACCGTATCTACAGTATATTCCTTTAAACACCCATCAACATGTGACACAAACAGATTGCTTGAGAATGCTTCCCACAAACCCATTGAGGGATTTTTGTAATTTAACATCATTAACCCACACAATAGCCTTGGGTAAACGTAGCAGCAAATCAGTAGCAAGGGAAGAGGGTTTTGATTAAATGAATGTCAATGTCTGAGCATTTGAGAGCGATGATAATGCAAACATTAAGTTAATGAATGCCACATTCATTAACTTAATGTTTGCATTTATTTTGTGTGTTATGCTGCATTTCCATATACACATATGTTACATAGATAAATACAGTAATGCTGTACACTTTGCACTTCAAAGCCTTTAAAAAAACTTGAGTTACTTTGGTTCAGTGGTCACCTCTACATGCTAAATGAAAAATGATATATAAGAACAGAGTAAGCATGTGTTGTGTTTGTGTATGTGTAAAAAAAAAAAAATTGCATTATGTTATAAAAGAAATAACTTTAATCCAAAAGCCAGCAATATTGATGATACGCTCTCACTAACATATTTGACACTTACATTTTGATGTCAGTCATCTCATTGCATTCAATGACACACACTTACATCTCGACTTTACAGATTTAATAGTAAATAAAATATTGACATATAAATAAATGTCACATGAAATGTTCAGACTGTAGAGATATCAGTAGGAAACACAGCATTCAATGTGTATGGCTTGACGGCTATTGCTAAGAACATTATAATGGATTTGAGTGTCTTCCTGCATGAACAAACAGTAGTAGACTCCAATAAGCAGTCGACATACTGCTGCCATAATGCTTTGATCATTTGATGTCAAACCTTTCTCAAAGTTAAGCCACAACTTAAACCTAATTAAAACGTATAGGAACCCTTGCAACCATGAGGCAATTTAAGAGATATTTTCATATATTATTTTATAAGATGAATAAATAAATTAAGGAACTTTTGAACAAATCTATTTAGGAAAATGTTGTTATTATTGCTATATGTTTCTGTTGTGTATGCAGGAAACAATGCTGAATGCAATTGATTGTAGAATTGAAAGTTTATACTAGGCTAGTTAATAACTAGCCTATTTCAATACAAACAGTGGGGGTTACCCACTGACCAAACCATCCATGCATCCATCCATGTTCAGTAACAACACAAGGTCCATCCATAGGAGATTATATTTTGTCATATTGA
>JAODUG010010672.1:0-12950 GCA_027564795.1 Aphredoderus sayanus | reverse complement strand
CAAACCATCCATGCATCCATCCATGTTCAGTAACAACACAAGGTCCATCCATAGGAGATTATATTTTGTCATATTGATTTGTTTACTGCATGGCACACTGCATACTAAAACTGTTCTGGTGTCAGTGTTTACAGATAGCTCTCTTCCTACCCTTTATACAGTACAAACATCTGGCCATTCAAGTCCATTTCAAATGGGAATTACTTGACAGGTTATTCTGCATGATCAGTGAAGCACATGACAGGAAATACAAGCTCTGTTGCTAACTGAGCATGGTCAGAGCAAATTAGTGTTTTTGTCCCGAACTTATTCAGGAGTCACAGGTCAAATTCTCTTGCCCCTAGACTAACTTGAGACTCATTCGTCATGTTTGCTGAAGAGAACACTATTAGAAGTGAACACTTTGTCTTATCAAAGTATAAACAGGAAATGCCACATATATTTGAAATATTCAAGGGATTTCAACCGTATAATTTAAATGCAGGGTCAGCTCTACTGCAGTCAATCTTCCACTTATCTTTCCTTTTTATTTCAAGTTCAGTGAGTGTGCAAAACACTCATAAAGTGGGCTTATTCAAAGTAAAAGAAGGTGATAATTATTAAGAATTAAGTAACATTTCAGTGGACTACTATTATAGCCTACTAATTATTATCCTGCTGTAATACATTTATTTTAAATAACTAAATAAATAAATCAGTTTTTTTTCCTCCAGAATATCAGTATGATAAGCTTGAAACTTGTCAAAGATGGAGTGAGCGACAGCTACTTAGAACATTACTGAGGCTAACAAATTTGGACATGACGGGCACCACAGCAACCATTGAATCAAAGCATCCTCTCTACACAAAAATACTCTTGTTCTTTAATTCAATTATTTTAATATGAAGTGTTCTTACAGCCTATACCAACAACTGACAAACTGAGAGGTTGGGGGCATTATCTGAGAAATGGAGCTGACCAGGTTTTTGCATTTCTCATAACTGCTTAAGTAACAAACCAGTCAACAACTGTTATGATACTTGTCTTTACCATAGTCAGCATTTGTGATATTGTTATCTGTAAGAGAGATAAATAGGCCTAGCCTTACACTTATTTTAAAGTGTGCCACTGGGCCAGCCCAGGACATGTCACCTGTCCTGAGATATTTGTGATTTTGTTTTTCTATTTTTAAACGCTACACATTCAACACCAATCTTCTCTGTACATTGTGATTGTTCAATACTTCATTAAGTAGGATTGTTGCGTGTAAAAAGAGGGTCTTTTCTTGGATAGCAATATGACGATTGCAGGACCTTTAACATACCTCTGCGCGCCGCACACACACCATCATATTGGTCCGGCTGCAAATCGGTCCGTGGTGAAACCACCGGGTATAACTTTGCTGAATGAATCGAGTTGTCTCATTGTTTCACCCATACATTGTCACATTATGCTACTTTAAACTAGCTTTAAAATAACTAGACACATGATATTACTCCGTATAAAGTTGTTTGAGTTCATTTTAAAACTTAATTGGCTACTGCACAGTAGACATACCGTACGCAGTATCCTACTGTACATAGTACTTACCGGACCATTGCCTTACTGTGCAGTATTTCCTAAGAACAACTTGTTCCCGTCATAATATTCACGATGGACACGTTTATTAACTTAACAAATCAAACTCAAGGACGTGACCGCGTGTTCAGGTATGCGTTTACAGTAACGTAACATTTCTGATACTACAGTGCAGTTGTTATGCTGTTGCATATAGTCCTGTAGCCATAGGCTGTAGCGGGATGCTTCAAAACTGTTAATACGCGGTGTGGTGGGAGGCTAATGAATATGCTTATTTCAGGGCAACCCAGTATGCCTGTGCGACATTGAAATATTTACTACGAAACAACGCGGAAAGAAAGGAATTAACTGCCAAACTTCAAAGTCTGGAATCCAACATGAGCGGTGGAAGAAAACGTAAGTTTAAACAGGAACTAGACGGGAGCTACTGGCAGGGATACAGTACGTTAGAGGTCCAGTACCCTATGCTACTGCTAGTGTAAACCGCAGGTATACTAATAATAACACAATAAATGTAAACATGAATTTACGTTGTGTTTTTTATTTTGTTTAAATATTGTTTTTCAAGTAAATTGAAGACAGAAATTAAGATCCACTTGACACATGAGCGGCTCTAAGGTTCAAAGCACTTGTCTCCATTCCAAGTGTTGCTTCAAAACTGTCAATCTCAGAGTCTGGCAAGTTAATCAGGCTAGAGTGAACCAGATAATATTTTATTTAAAAATAATATTCCTTTAAGCTAGTCTGTGGTACAGGGCTTTTAATGTGACCATAGAATAAACCACTGAACGCCCATGCTTGAAATTCATAGCCAGAGTGAAGTACTGACTAACTGCAAGGCTGTGTAGCCTTTGTTTGGTAGAGTGCATGCAAGTGGAACATTTATTATATCATATTTTATTATGAAGTTTTTTATTTTCTGGACTTGATAAGTTGAGATAGTAATTAAAGAGGAAAGAAGAGAATATTGCTACTAGACCGAGTATAGAGTAGGAGCTGTTGATAACAAAACAGTACAACCGATCTGAGCTAATGTAATAGGCCTATGTGAAACTACTTTTTCCATATGTAATTTAAGTTATTCTTATAGACTTATACAAAATGACAGAGAAAATGTGTTAGCCTATATCTCACAATATAAATAACATACACAATTGCTGTCATTTCCTGTCAGTGCTTAGGCTGGGAAACACTGTGAACTCAATTGAGGCTGCCACGCGAACCATGAAGCTCACTGACCCGGTGCTGTGCCTGTGCCTTACAGTGGCCAACATCAACCGAGGCCTCTACTTCATCTGCGACAATGTGCTTTGGGCCAGACATGTGGGCCTTGTGCGCCATATCGACAAGGAGCTCTGGAACCTGAATGCCTCTCGTTTCTATTTCCTGTCTCTAGTTTGCAGTCTAACCAGGGATGTCTATGAGGTCATGCAGCTAGTAGCACAAAGGGCCAGAGACAAGCAGGTTCAACAGAGGATCAGCCAGCACCTGAGTGAGAGCCCCGAAGTAGCGGAGGTTGTCATTCCTCAGCTGGATGCGTTGCTCTTTCTGTTGTTTGACAGCCTTAAAAGCCATCCAGCCATTGCCTTGGACCTGATGAAAAATACGTGTGATCTTTTCATTCCCCTGGACAGGTTGGGTATCTTTCAGTCCAGTGCAGGAATGGTCGGGGTTTGTGGTTTTATTTCCTCTCTTTTGGGTTTAGTAACCCTCATGCAGCCAAAGTTAAAAATAAAGCCCTGAAAATAGGAGTGCTTAAACACCAACATTGAAGTCTGATTTAAACAAAATTTGTAACAATATAATGGAATTATTTAAGAACTAGCTATCAGGTTTTACCAGCTCTTAAAATGGATCTGATATATTTTGACATTCTGTGTACAATAAATAATGGTTTGCCGTGCATTATCTCCTAATGCATTTTCAAACAAGAATGATGTATCCATGATCCATGATCTCTGGACTGCCTGCCTCCAATCAAAGTCCATTATGAATTGCCCACACTGGTATTCTGGATCAGAAGTGGACCTTCTCTGATTTGTGTTTGAAAACAATCGAAAGCAGAAAAACAGACCGCATCAGTGTTACCAATATATAATTACTATATTATTTTCTGAAAATTTTCTTTAAAGCCAAGTTTATATACAGTACTTACTGACAATGTGACAGTTTCATGGATTACATGCCTCCAAGTGTTTTTGTTGCTTATTTCACACATATTAAAACGCTGAATGGAAAACATATCTTATATAATTGTGATTTCAAAATGTATCAGAAAAATATGCAATGTTTTTTTATAATGTGCCCACTTTGTTATAAATATTTGTCTTGAATTAAATAGTTAATATATTGTGCTAATCAATGTTTTTCAGTCTTCTTTTACTTATACATAACCAATAGTCTATTGGCTAGATTATATAGATATAGATTTCACTATGTTTTATGGAATATATTGTTTATTCACATATTTCAAGAATTTCCTTTTTGTCCCTTAATGTTTATTAGCTTTACATAGTCCCCACTAAGGCATGCTATTTCTGTAGGCTATTTTCTATAGAAACAGGAAAATGGAGTGGTAGCGTTAAATGTAATGTTGACATTTTTTCACATTTAAGATGTGTTGTGCAAGAGATGGCCCTGCCGCCAATTCATACAGCTCCACGAATGCATTGCTCCTGGCTGTAGCTGATCCTGAACTGCAGTTTTCCAGTTTTCTGCCATTTAAAGAGTGCAGTAACACTGCCCTCTTACGGAAGCCAACTCTCATAGCACTCAATATTGTTTGAAAAAACGTTTATTCTCGAGACAACAATCCATCTGCTGTAATGCAACATCCATGTTTTGCAAAGTTGACTGAATTGACTGCAAAAAAGTAACATTAAAAGGCATAAACAGACAAAAAATGAGACAATTGTTTTTCCCCAAATAGGCATACCTTTAAATTTAAAATGTTGAATGTTTTAAGAATCAAGTTCACTTTTGTTCTGTCACAATAATATTCCAGATAACAAATTGGTAAATAGCAAGTGGCTTTGCATTCCTTATACCAAAAGGCACTTACAGTATATTACCATTTTCCCCCAGCTTGTTTCCCAAAAGTGTCTTATTAACCTATACATAGGAATTTCACATTCCCATTGTGAAACTTGTAATGCCAAACTTGCAGCATATACTTTACTGTATGCAAGACTGGCTGGTTTAAGACAAAATAGTGAATGAAAATATTAATTTGACTTGAAAACGTAACCTGACCAGTGATCTTAGATCAATAGTATGGCAGGGTATCATTGATACAATGCTGGTGTAATTTCCTTAGACATTGAAATGAAATATACTGAAGTAATAATACTGATACATTATTCTAGTTTGATGCATAATCATAATATATATTGAGTTTTAAGAAATGTATGCAAAAACAAATTGATTGTTGCCTGTCTCAAATCTGATATTTACAGTGCCTTGCACCAGCTATTTTTCCTCTGAATTAAAGGAAATGTAACACTAAAATATGTCTGTAATTTAATCGCTTGAAAGCATTGAACAATAATGTAAAAGCTTTAAGGTCAGACCATGATAATGTAACCAATCCATTATGTTATTTGAAATGAGATGCATCTAACACAAAACAATTAAGACTTAAATGAAAACAATATACAGATGAAACAATTGCACTACAGATTTACTTTTAAGATAATAAAATCTAAAGAAATTGTCTTAAAACTGCACAGCTGAACACAACAGGGGTGTCAATGGCCCGTGTGTACAGAATGTTAAGGCAAAACATTAGCTTTATTAACTTAAATGAATTAATAATTAAGACAACACTTTAGTCATCTTAACAAAATCAAATGTTATTAAAAGAGCCTTGAACTCTGTTAGGATGGAACTATCTTGGTACAAATATAAATTATAACATGGTGTGTGTATAAAAGGCATGTATGTCAAAATACAACATTCACAGAATGTTATAGTCAACTACTATATCTCCACACCTGACAGTCTCAAGTTTATTTGAACCAATTCTGAATGTGGGGTGGGTACTTTCTATATTTTCAAGTCGTTCCAAGTTTTAAAACTACATTAAAAATGAAAGGATATACTGTATATGTATTAATATAAATATTTGTATAATTTATGTAGAGCTTACAATTGTCTCACATGTACAATTTCACAAAATGTTTACCAGTAGACTTGAGCAGTGTAAATTATAAAAGTAAATTCCTGATAAGTTATTTGTTGAGCTTTTTAATTTTTTTATAAACAGACTGATGTTACAAACTTTACTATGTTAAGAATAACTTATAATCAGACTGAGTGAAAAGTGAAGATCATTGATCTAGACACATCTGTGCATTGCATTTACTGCACAAATATCAGTGTGCTTTCTTATTGATTATGGCACTTGTTTCTAGCATTAAATTATCAAGCTGAAGGAAGTGCTCAATTCCTCAGGCTATATAGGACAGAAACTTTACTTTTGGCATGCCCAGATTGTTGTGATATTGTTGGATAGTCCTTCATTTTTGGGTCAGAAAGATGTTGTTTTGGTTTGAAACTCAATTTCCCCTCCCACACCTGAGTGGCTTGCATTTCACTCTACTCCTCACCTTAAAGCTCTAGTTAGTTCAAACCATTCTCTACCCCACCGCTTCAGCCCACCCATACTGTACTTCTGTGTGAGCTGGGCCAGAAATTTGGGACATCTGGGGAAGAATGTAATCAAGGAATGTACCATAAAACCATATCCATGTGTCAATGAAACAGAAAAGCATTTGTTTTGTAAATAAATATAGAAAACTAAAAGACTTTAGAAACATTTGTTTCCCTCACTATGATTGTACCGTCACACATCTTTGCCTTTCAAGTCCTGGCAGTGCATTACCAAACCATTACTGTATTTTGCATTTGAAATTGAAACATGGATTTGGCTTTAGTGTGTCAAAATAATTTTACAACAGAATGATATCCAGCCTTTGTACTTCAATGAGCATCAAAGCCTGTATTACTGTAAATGGCATCATTTCATCACGAGTTGGTGAGGTCTTAGCCCACATTTGAAAAGAGACCTTTGCTCCTTCCTTGCATTAACACTTGGAGAAATAAAGTGAATAATTCTTCTGTCAGTCAAGGTCCTTACTTCTTCAGAAGCTGGCTTGACAGTCTTTTGGTCCAGTCGTATACCCAGGTCACAGTAAAGGCCAGGAACTAGGAGGGTCCCTGTGTTCGGTCATAATCCATTATAAGGCCTTTGATATGGGACAGTTTCTGATGCAGGTACTCACACCGTTTCTTCTCTTCCCGATAACCTGGAAACTTCTAAAGAGATAAAGGGATGCCATTGAGTTAAGATACTGTATAAAAACAAAAACAATCATGCATCATAATTCTTAAAAACACGAAAGTGGGGAACTTACTTTTTTATACTTTTTGTACTTTTGTAATATTTGGTCCTCCATAAGCTGTAATAATTCATAATAATAAAAACGCTATTAGCATAATTATGGTCCATTTAGAGTGTTGGAGAAAATCCTAGTTCATGAATATTACCTTGTACTCTTGTGTTCCATGTGTGAGAGTGTTGATTTTTGAACCCAACTGAACAAACATTTCTGTAATGGTTCCGATGCGGTTATGAAGAGCTCTGTACTCATCGTATTCAGCACAGAAGTCATCTTTATATTGTTGTCGCTGTTCCATTGCTATTATGGCTGTGTATTTTCTGAAAGGTCAAACCAACTTGAGTTAAGTACGTTACGTTATTTAAACAAAGACAATAAGGAAAAACAAGGGGTGTATATTTATGTAAAGAAATATCAGAGCAATTCTTTATAGTCTATCCACTAGGTGGCACTGTTGATTAGTGTTTTGATGAGTGAAATATTATAAGCACATAACATTTTTCATATTACATTCTTCAAAAATAACATTTTAGTTTTAAAAGTTATTTCTAGTCAAGTTCAATTATAACTGCATATTAATTGGTATTTTAAATGCTTTGGGTAAGTTTTGGCTCTCAACTTTACTCAACAAATTCTAACTTTCAGTAGCTAGCCAAAGCAAACATACAGTTTAGTTTTTAAACCTACATTAAATAGTCAGGCAGGTCCTCGACTGAGTCACGACTGACAGGTGTTTCCCCCTCATGGTCTGTAGATAAACAAACGCACGCATGGAGATTCAAATATATCTGCAGCAATATGCCAATGCAAATGTGATAAAGCACCCATCATATCAGGCCTGCTAGAATCATTCATCACTGCCACTGATAAGAGATCTGCTCCAAGGAAAGCAGTGACGCCAGCAACCCAGAGTGGGAGGCAATGCTGCCTGCTGATTCACTGGAGCGTAGGTCACCCAGCTGTTCCAGTCAATCATCAACAGACTAGCTTAGGAGCATGGCGGTACAACATGCTACAGTCCTAAAAACAAGCACATCTTAATCCTATCCTTGCCACTTGATGGCAACTGCTCTTCACTTACAATATGGAACTGGTACAATACTCTGATTTGACAAACTGCTAAGTTCATGTCCGTAATAAAGAATAATTTGAATTCATTACACACAAATGACTGAGTTTTTCACTGCCACTTACCATTGAGGTTGTCTTGATGCAGTTTCAGGTCCGGGCTGGTCTCAATCCACTCTGGTTTTAGGCACTCTCGCTCTTTGTCTTTATACTTTTTGGACTTCTTCTTTTTATGCAAGCTATTGGAAAATGGCTGTTTACCACAAATGGTAATGTCAGTCTGTGGCTTAGGGGTTGGTACGGCAAGAGATGGCTCAGTCCGCTCTAGTTTTGGAATGGTCGAAGACCCGTTGAGTTTGTGTTGCCGTGAGTAAAGACCATTTTGGCTTTCCTGTATATGACCAATGGTTCTTTCAAATTCAGTGGTGGTCTGCACACTAGTGTTTTCATGGCCATGGCTGGAGGAGCCATGGTCTCCATTAGAGCCAATGGAAGGAGAATGCAGAGGAAAGCTGTGGTCTAGTAGTCTTTGTTTCTTAGGGGTCTGGCAGTTGTTTTGGTCAGAGGACAAGGGGCGTTTCTACAACAACAAGCAAAGTAGATAGGTTTACATCAGCAATTATACTGTAAACAGAAATGTAGCACAAGCATAACTACAGAAAATAAAACCACATCTAGAAGTGCAATTAGATGATTCTGGATGTGATCACACTTTGTTGAACATAATACATTAAAGATAATAACTCCTGCTATCTATACCTACACTGAATCTAAACATTATGAACAGCTAAATGTTAAGGTGCATATAATTCATCTGAACTATGTAATTACCACAGAAATATTCTTGGCAGGACTGAGCTCTGAAGAAGAATCCCCAGGTGTTTTGTGGAATGAATTGTTAGACTGGAGACTCTTCAGCTGGCTACTGTGGAGTGGTTGAAGTTTCCTGAAGAAAGGTTAGGATTAGTTGGTAAAGCGAACCATGTGAGTGCCATGATGACAGGTTAATGATTATATTCCCTGTGAGAATAATGTGTTGGTGTGGTTTATGGAATTTCATAACAATGAATGTTATATTTCAACAGAACTTCCATGGAATATTATCAAACGCAGAGACCAACAGATTTCAAAATAAACATGAGGCCATGCATGGATGGAGGCTGTGCCACTCCCCACCATGCACTCCCCAAACAACGCTGATACTGTAGATATACAGTATGCTGTCTCAATCACCTCAGTCCTCAGTCAAAATGTTCATAAAAGTCAGGCCGGATAGATAACAAGAGAGTGTACAAAGCTGGAAATAATAATAAAGAGGATGCAATGAGGTACAGAAGAGTAACTTTTGTCTCATAAGGTCCAGACATTTTTCTATGGTTGTCTGCTTCCTGTACCTCACTTCAGGATAAGGCTAGTCACGCCTTAGATGATCACCTTACAACCCTTCAGTGTACATAAACACAAATGCATGGAATACAACTGAAAATTTGTTGGCAAGCAAGCTGTTAGACAAGACCGCCTTGATAAACAATCGAGCCTAGTTGAGAAAAAAAACAAAAACAAAAACATTGTGTTGGCTTTGCCATGCTACCACAAACTTAAAACATTATTCAAACTTTCAAATTTATATTTAATCTCAATAAATAAAGACAACTGTGCAATCAAGTAGCAGCGATTTCACTTTAAAAATGCTCCTGAAGCAACAGCCAGACTATTTACTGGCAGACGGGACATGCATGAGTTACAAAGCTCTTTCAAGCTAATGCCATTTGGCAACACCATGCAGTGAATATTTTCCCCTGCTTTGATGTGCCCATTACAAGAATCATCAGAGAACTACTGTAGTCATTTACTACCTCTCCATTCAATGTTATCACAGCAGACCTACATTATATAATAATGATTGCTTTTTATTGTATCACAACCAGCACTAGCATTTTGTCAAAATGCATCAGTCCTACATTTTTTCCCTTGTCATCTTCTTTAAACTTAAGTTTCTGTCAAAGTTTGTCATGGTATTTTTTTGTTGTTGTTTATTTGCAAAGTTCCTTCATGATTTTCTGTTCATCAGTTCAATCACTCTGGAAACACTCAATTCAAAACTATTTGTTAACCGTTAACCCTTGTGATGTCCTTAAAAATACCGTATTTGACCACCCGGCGGCGCCATCTGATTGTGAATGATTTTGTTTGTTTTTCCATTGCATTGCTGTGTGCATTTATTTTTTTTACTAACTATTTCTTTATGTATTGTTTGTGTTTTTTCGTGCCTTTTAACCCACTTCTTGTCTTCTGGTTTCAAACTCACACCTTGCTGTGCCAGCAGTGCACATCATATGTCTGTGTAAGCTGTAGAATTAGCTTTAGCGCCTTCTATCTGCCACAAAGAGCTAGTGATTTGGGTCATTTTGACCCAGAGGACATCACAAGGGTTAATTAAATGACCACCCAATCAGCATACACAGGAATTTAGCTGGTGTCGACAGCAACAAAATTCCTGGATTAAAGTCATTGTCACGTTTCTCTTATAAGATTGTCTGAAGGTTATCCATTCAACTGCTTGCACTTGTGTTTAAAATGGTTGTTGGTCTGATTAGTTAAACCTGCACACAATCTGTTTGACACCTTTATCAACAATTACTTAGAGATGGAAAGGAACAGTATGACATTCAAACACCATAATGAAAACTGCACCCACCTTGCTAACAGCCTATGAATGAGTTGCTTCTCTTCCTCTACATATCCAGGCCAATCTCTCTGGACATGCCTGTAGCAGTCATCATTCAAAGTGAAGCTGAGGTCCTTGGGGTTCACTTTGGCAATCTGTAAGTCACAGCCTCATCTAATTATTATTAAGCCAATGAGAATAGGCCAGAATGCAGTAGAACAAGACAATGCTCTGCTGTTGTCACTCAGTGCTTGACCTCCTCTATTACGATTAGATCACATGCAATGAGTATAATTACAAGTATGACATGGAGCAAACAGGGGTTAAGCATCCTGCTGAAGGATGCTTACAGGAAAGCCAACTCCTGGGCTTGATCCCATGACCTTCTGGCTGGGAGTCAACTATCCAGCCGCCTGTCCTCTCCATCCACTGTTTACAAGGAATCCTTCTCTGAATGTCCCCATTTCTTAAAGTATTCACAGCCCAGCTTGAGACACCGCTCCCCTCTCAAAACACAATCTTCTCTTTCAAAGATAATTAATGCGCAGCCCTAATTACAGCTACCAGCGGCGGCACAGCTTCCATTTGATGACTACAGTGGGACACTAAAACATACTGAGCACAGGAAATGTGCCTGAAATATACAGAGATCACCGCTTCAGATCTGCACTTTAGCGGCTGAAACAGCAGGCTGTAAACAGAGCTATTAGCATTAAAGTAGTGCTGTCAATCTCCTCCTCAAAGTTCAATGTGATCCATTTGTACTTTCTATCAATTTTGCATTTTGCACTGCTGTTAAGGGCAGGGTAGCCTAATGCAATGCTTCTCACCACCACAGGGAGAAAATGGGTATATAACATTTTATAAGAATGAACAGAACAGACTCAAGGATCCATCAAAGGTGGCATTTGTTTCACTCTTTAACTTTCAATCTTCTGCCGTATATTTGCATCATTTGAACAGTGTTTAATTAATACTACTTCAACTTCATTAAATCATTTTTTTCCCTATTGTTCTTAGTCCGGTAAAAGAGTGCTCGGCTTGGAAAACATCTTAGAGAGCGTATAGAAGCCAAAGCGATTTGAGACCCACTGTAGGAGGTAATCTCCCAGCATGGGGCTGTCTGTGATACCTTAAAGTGTCTTGAAGATACCTGATCCCCATTGCTTCCTGAGTACTCACAATACGCCCAAATTGTAATTCTCCCCTTTGATGCATTTTTATTGTCACATCACAGAACAACATTAATAACCATATTGAACGTTTGCATGTTCTCTGCCAGTTCAGTGGCTCCTGGCCTCTACATATTTAATCCCAAAACAACATGCGTATGTTGCATTGTGCCAGATGCCTCACCTCATCCAACACTGAGGCCAGATCAGCCTTATCTTTTGGGCTGGCCCTCTCCCTCTCCAGCCACAGCAGAAGATCAGGTTTCCTGTAGGGCTTTAAGGCCAGGAGGTGAATGATGCGGTCCCTCAGGGGCCGGTGGGTGACGGGGCCGGGGGCCACAATCCTCTTGTTGCTGGGGGAGTGCTTGCTGCTGCTGTCTGGGCAAGGTGCTGAGCCGTGCTTCCTCTGGACCTTTACACATTTACCTGCCATTACAAGAAATGCAAATAAGTGGTCCGTCATTCGGATTTCTTAGGAGCACCAGCACAAAATTTGGGCGCACCACTTTAAATCGACATGAAACGCAACGCAATTTTTTTCCATCTTAACTAGTCTGGTAATAAATGTCAATTTATAGAAATAACAATGCTATTTTCCTTTAAAAAAAAACTGAATTGAATTATTATTTTTGGTTGTAACCAAATAAAATGTAAACATACTGTAAGGTACAAGGTCAGTATATTACTGACAGTCTCTTCTGCAGACGAATTAGTAGCGTCCTGCCTTCTAAATGATGCTGGTAGAGGTGCCTTAGTTAAGTGCCTTCTATCTGCCACCAAGAGCTAGTGTGTTGGGTTAGTTCGAGCCGGCGGACAATAGGAGGGTTAAAAGCACAATGTGAAATGAGATTTGAGCTACACTATACTGTATCACATTGTATTTCTCAGAAACGAGAGAGTAATCCATTACATCCTATGTTTATGTAGCTAGGTTGGGGGAGTTAGGCTACGTTGGGGGTCTATAAGATAAACTATTAAAACAAGGGTTATTATAAGTTACCAATATTGTTAGTTTAACCCTTGTAATGTACTCCGGGTCAGAATGACCCAAATCACTAGCTCTTGTGGCAGATAGAAGGCGCTAA
>JAODUG010010654.1:10470-22296 GCA_027564795.1 Aphredoderus sayanus | reverse complement strand
TTGGGCTCACCAAATGAGCACATTTCTGGTAGCACTATACAAACGAAGCAAAAATAAAATGATGGCAATAATTAAAGGAATACTCCTCCAATCGTGTTATAGCCCCCAGAACCCCAACATTCCGCTTTAGCTTACTGTTTTGGGTTTATGTATGCATCTGTAGGGGTAGGGATAACGTGCACTGTGAGTCCTTTAAGCTAGGTAGGGGTGGCCATGGTTAAGTTGCACTCACCTCTAAGTGCTGAGGGCAGTTGACAATACACACCATCACTGTAGAACAGCCATGCTTGCACAGCACTGAATACAAACGTGTATTGCGCTACATCTGACATCCAGTGAGGGCAGTGTATTGGCATCTGTTGTCAATCATCATGTCCTCCCCTCCACTCTAAGTAGCATTAACAGCGAAGAAAGAAAACTGGTTCAACACCTGTGTTTGACTAACACCTGGTAGAGTGTGATGGATATCTCATCCTCATACCCTCTGGCAAGACGTCATGAAACCGTTTGCCCTGTCATCACCCACATCCTTCTCTCATGCCACACTGGAGCTTTCATAAACAGTGGTCGACGCAAATGCGAGACTCGATCTCAATCATATTTCTGATGGTGGGAGCAGCTGTCATTTATGGAGTTATCTGGACTTTGGAGCAGCTGGTACATGTTGCTCTGTACACAGTGCCTTGGTAAACAGCTGTTGTGTTGACTAGCCGTGCCATACTAGAGTGAAAGCAAGTGGAATGGAGCATGAAGTCCCACTGAAGACCAACATACTTTTTACACAAACGGGACATGGTTGAAGGCCAGACCAGGTGGTGCACCTTCTTTGGCCTGTCCAGGACAGGAAATCAGTCGTCCTGACTACAAAATGTGTATTGTAGACAAACCCTTCTGAGTTAATGAGGAAGGCCATGAAATGCAGATGTTCTGCATCACCTTTGTGGTGAACCAAACTGTACAGCAGGAGGAAACCATGGTTGGTGTGGAATTTGCATTTATTTTCCACCAAATGCAAAACATAAACAATAATTAAAGTGTACAAAATACATTAAATTAAAGCATAGCAGTGACTGTTTGTTGAGACTTCTTTAATTTTAACATTACTGTGTCACTTGTTGAAGGTATTGACTTAGAGAACATTGTGTATTATAAGGACAACACACAAGTACCATCACCTAACGTGGGAAACGCAACATAACTGACCTACTGAAATGAACAAACAATGGGGTATAAGACAGGCTAGCCTAACTAATAGGGAAGAAAGCAAACTACAATTAACTTATGAAACCCAATGGGTACATACAAATATACAAATGCAAAATACAAATAAGTAAACATAAGAGAATAATAATAATACAAATTAAATATTTAAACAAAATACATAAACAAATTCCACTCCAAAAGTGGCACCACCCCTGCAGCTTCAGATGAGGTGGTCTGTGCTAATCAGTGGAAATGCCCTGGCTCTAGTGTATGATCAAATGTGAGCCATCACAACCTGGAAAGTTGAAAACGGTACAGTTTGAGAGGCTGTTTCTGATTTAGGATAACATCTAAAATAAAACAGGCCCACACGTACACACCTTGGAAACGTACACATACTAGGACATTCACCTCCATATATAGAAAAGAACAGATATGGGCACGCATATAAATTCTCCCTTTCATCGTCTTGTGAAGAGGATGATGTCATTTTGGATTCACACATTCTCAGACGCATGTTGTAACCGCTAAACAACTGACTTCATACATATTTGAGGGAGGTGAATGCCTAAATAATCCCCTTTTTGAAATGAAAGTAATAGATTAAGGTCAGGGAAGATGTTGGCAAACATGCCTCTTGAGAAGCACACACCTTTAGTATATGTTGAGTTCTTCTTCACATTTCAAGGTCAAATTCAAAATGTATGAATATTTTATTAAATGGTCCTAAGCAAAATAATGAAGAAATACTAGATATTCTGTAATTTAATTTTAAAATAAGTTCACAATACTAAAACTTATGTTAATATATCATCTTAGTTTGCCACTAGCTATGAAGTCGGAAGCCTGTACATTTTTCACATCTATAATTTATACCGAATAGTAATCAGTAAAAATGTACTTGCTTGGCACTAACTCTGCCATCTCTTGTGCAGTGCTTGGTCATTGGAGGAGGCCCCTGTGGTCTGCGGACAGCCATCGAGCTGGCCCTGATGGGCGTCAAAGTGGTGGTGATTGAAAAGAGAGATTCCTTCTCTAGGAACAATGTTCTGCACCTGTGGCCCTACACCATCCATGACCTACGGAGCCTGGGAGCAAAGAAGTTCTACGGGAAGTTCTGCGCCGGCACCATAGACCACATAAGTGAGCAGCTCCCAAACACCCTTACATAAGGATAGGCTAGTGGTTAGGTTTGCTACCATCCAGCCGCAGGGTCATGGGTTTAATCCCTGCCCTGCTCTACACATCACAATAATGCTTCAGTCTGTGCACAGAAGGTCACACTTCTGCTAGAGCTGTAAAAGTAACATTCCCATATTCAGGTTTTGCTTCTATGCCCTGTTGTTGTTTTAATAATCTTTCCAAAGTAATGTCAGGGCAATAAGTGCCTAAGGTAAATCTGCCACCGGCTTAAAGCAAGGGAAGGACATTGTTGCCATACTTACTATAACATAATAATACAGCAATGGCCACCATGTCAGAATGGCATTTCACTCAACGTTCCTAAAATGGCTGTGTATTTAGGTATTCAGCAGCTGCAGCTGATATTGCTGAAGGTTGCTCTGATTGTTGCTGTGGAGTTTCACATCAATGTGGAATTTGTCAAACTGCTGGAGCCTCCAGAGGACCAGGAGAATGAAGGTATTGGTTTAACAACGCATTTTAATTGAGCTATGTTGTGTAAATGTTGAAACATCTAAGTTTTAAAGTATAGTTCAAAGTTGTTTTGTTTGAAGGTATCTTTGGAAATGTAGCCTTTAGCTGTCTTTTAGAAATAGGCTCTGCCTGGTGCAGTGTTTTGCTGCATGGATACAGTTTGTTGTTGGATACAGGTTCAAGTAGAAGATTTCTATCCACTTGACCCTTGTCTTCCCACATAACTTTAAACTCCAGATATAAAGTCCACATGCTGCTGTCAGGTGTTGTCTCTTCAACTGTAATATCAACAGCCAGATAACAACAAGAGCTCTTCCTAAAATTAGGAACAGACTTATCTCCACCCCTTTTCGCAGTGGCAGACTTAGCAGCACCCCTCATGGAATGTATTTTCCACATGGCTATATGACGCTACAGATAGCCAACCCAAAATTGCATCAGTCTCCCACATCTTTATGCCCACTAATAGTGGGTGAATTTCTAGATTCAGTTACATACAATTGTTAAAAACAAGACTCTACTATCACAGACTACTGGATTTGATTAACATGATGCTATATTTCTATAGTGAATATACAACTTAAAATGTAATGTGAACATGAAAGCCACCATGGAGTAGCATGGTATTATCTGTGTTTATTCTGTTTCTGTTTACGGTCAAATACATAGAAACACATGGGCATAAAGGCATTGAAGTTGCTAGCTGGACATAGTTATAGAGAAACCCTCCATCCGCTTTCTGACTCTGGCCAAAGGACTCAAGTCCTTTGTCAGCACTCAGCATACATCCATCCTGCTGAGGTGAGATGATGAATGTCTACCAGCTCCTATCGGTGCTGTCATGTAGGTGAGCCTATGCTTAGACCAGCTGTTCTCAAAACTTAAAAGTGTTTCCCTACTTCTCTCTGTCTCTCTCAGCAGTTGGCTGGAGGGCTGAAATCCGGCCTGCTGATCACCCAGTGTCAAACTTTGACTTTGATGTGGTGGTGGGAGCAGATGGACGCAGGAACACTCTGGAAGGTGGGAAGGCTGGATAAAAGCAGGCGCATAGTAGTTGCCACTTCATAAATGTAGCCTGTACAACGCTGTGTAAAATGTTTTTTTCCTTTTCTTTTATTCTTATTTTTTCGTTTTTTTATGGCTATTAAATCTGCTTCTTACATTTCTTAAGTAATAACCATTACTTCCATTAATTAACTAGGCAGTCTAATGAAAGGTTATTGTTTTTTACTTATTTCATTACATTCTTCTCAGTATAGTAAGTAAATACGAAACGTGTGAGTCTTAAACATGTCATCTTAAGATGCAATGAGTCACTCACTGTTTATTAAATTGTCACTCCGAGGCAAAGGATTAAATGAAAGTTAATCTTATTTTTAAACCATTGATGCATCATATGCAAGCCGTGGTGAAATATTCCCGATGGCTTAGTGCAGACAAAATCCAGAACACCTTTTGTTTACCAAATAGCAAACGTAACTAAGAGAAATATATTCTTGGCTACTTCTTAAGTCTAAATGCATTATTTCATCCAAGAAAGCCATGAAGCCATAAAAGAAGATATGGCTTTTGTAATACAATATTCCTATGAGGTCGCTCATCCCTCCCCAAAAGAAAAGGGCTCATAAAGAGCCTTAACACTGTAAACGGAGTGGAGCTGAAAACAGTTCAACAGCTAATTTAAGTCTGTTGGACTTTCTCCAAGTTTGTTGGATGGTGAGACAGAGAGGTCCATGTCTTACTGAGTTTCCGTCTCTCTTTCTTCCTGAAATGTTGTGTTGACCAATTCCCACCCAGTGCCTATTCCTAAAAAGGTAATTTTTCACTAGGATAAAATGTTTAGCTCATTCAACAATTATGAAGAAATTTGAGAGAAAGGGAAGTTCCATGCCATCGTTCTGTTCGTGAGCTGCTATTATGGCTTATCACAACGCAGTTAAATATAACCACATCAGAATGAGGCTGCATTTGGAAAGCAGCAGTGGAATTACTGGGCAAGATAAATGCCCACTGTGAATAAAACCTTGGTTGTAATGTTAAATATCTGGCTATAATTCATGTTACCACGGTCATTCATTAATGTGTAATATTTTGGGATGGTTTTGCCCCAAATAAACCTTAAACTGAGGTGATAAACAGACATTTTCAATGAAAGTAGATGCATATTTTGTCTTTCTGCAATGACAGCTGTAGCATTGATGATTTTCAGCACTTTTGCTGCATTCAGGGTGGTGTAATGTTAACCTATTGTTCAATGAAGTTGAAAACGGAGGAGTTGGACAACGCTCACATGGCTAATGACGACAAAGCAATCTTTTGTGCTTTACTGATGTAGAATGTTGTCTTAGCTACTGTATACATACAGTACAAAATGATGGTACATACAGTACAACCAACCACCTCTGTTGGTGCTGTAGGGCACGAAACCTGTTCTAATTGCTAGGAAGGATATGTCCACAGTAGTTGTGTGTTGTGTCAACATATTAATTTCAGACTGAGAATGTGACATTTGCTACTGGCATCTAATAGTGATGACAAATATGCGGCTTCACTTGAGCAATACTTGTCATGCCCATTAAATCCAGCAAATGTCTTATGAAAGTAGTTCAAGAACACTGCAAACACAAGGAAATGTGTTGTTCTGTAAAGTTCACTGAATGTACTGAAAGTACCTGTGTATGTCTGTTTGTAATACAGAAACTACAGTACACATTCAGTTCCAAGTCCAGTACATAGATACACCACACCTCAGATTTGTTGTTTCCCAATTCCAGTTTCTAAATTGTGCCCGGAACTACACTATGGGCCTTTTTCAACAGTTGCCAGGAAGTGCTACTGATTAGGGGTACTTCTTCCTGTCTAGCCGGTAAATCTCACATAACTTTTACCTATGAATTTATTTGACTGATAATTGCAAAAAAAGTCTAATCAGCCACATTAACACAGTCATCTGCGGACAGGGAATTCAACAATTTCTTTAGACAGGACAGGATGAACGTTAACCCCTCATTGTGGATCACTATGAAAAAGTTATATTGATGATGCCTATTTCCCCTTTACCAGCAGGCTCACTTTTGTACCATGTCTCTTTTAGGTTTTAAGAGAAAAGAGTTCAGGGGTAAACTGGCCATTGCAATCACAGCCAACTTCATTAACATGAACACCACAGCAGAGGCCCGGGTAGAGGAGATCAGTGGAGTTGCCTTCATATTTAACCAGAAGTTCTTCCTTGACCTCAAAGAGGAAACAGGTGGGAAGGCATCACAACAACAGTACCAATGCTTATAGTTCACTAGACTGTTTGTTGAGACTTCTTTAATTGTAACATTACTGTGTCACTTGTTGCAGGTATTGACCTAGAGAACATTGTGTATTACAAGGACAACACACATTACTTTGTCATGACAGCCAAGAAACAAAGCCTGCTGGACAAGGGAGTCGTCATTCATGTAAGCAGATGTTAGGAAGAATACAATATAAAGATGTAATGGTGAGGCATAAAATGAAAAGACAACTGGGAATAGGAGTCCAGTGGAACAGTGAAAGGGACGTTACTGCATGAGTCAAGGTTAATTGAGGTTTTGTCTTTTTCTCAGCAAGTAATAGGACAGTTCAGTGTATTTTTCAGTGCTGTTAAAGCCTTTACAATTACATACTTGTACAAATACAATGCTTTACAAATTATTGAAAGCACTTAAATGTACTTTGAAATTGAATAATGGAAGCTATTAAGGTGCTTAACTTGAAGAGTCATAATTTAGCTACATTGCTAATTTCAATAATTATTGACATTTTGTGATCAAATATAAAAGCTAATAGAAAAATATCTATTCACTGAATTCCCTCAGTTTTTAGAAACGGCATTCCTTGATTGAGAGCAAAATTGAGAAAAAAATGTGTTTCTTGTAAATTTGACACTAGTATTTACTAGGCCTTTGTTCTACAGGATTACGTTGACACCCAGATGCTGTTGAGCAGCGAGAATGTTAACCAGGAAGCTCTTCTGTGCTACGCCCGAGAGGCTGCTGACTTTGGCACCAACTATCAACTTCCTAAACTGGACTTTGCCATGAACCACTGTGGACACCCAGACGTGGCTATGTTCGACTTCACCAGCATGTACGCCTCAGAGAACGCCGCCCTGGTCAGGGAACGGTTTGGACACCAGCTCCTGGTGGCGCTGGTTGGGGACAGTCTGCTAGAGGTGAGGAGTGCAAGGGTGGGAGTATTATATCTGTAAGCTTTATGGCTTTTAACATAATTTACATTATAAATGGGGGGTTGAGTTGTAGTGAAAATGCTAATGTTTTAATAGAGAACCCCAATAGATGCCAATATATTCTACACTACAGTATATTATACAGTACAGACTAAATTTGCTGTTATTATACAATTGCATTGATTGAATCATGGATCATGTATGACATTCTGTGTTTTCCTACAGCCCTTCTGGCCCATGGGGACAGGATGTGCCAGAGGATTCCTGGCAGCATTTGACACAGCCTGGATGGTAAAACGCTGGGCTCAGGGAAGGCCTGTTCTCGAGGTGATGGCAGAAAGGTATTCTCACGCATACAGTTTACCATGACTTTGAGTTGTTGTTGTTGTTGTTGTTATTATTTTTTAAACCTAGGTTAATGCGCTGAGATATGCACATTTAAATTGTTGGACTATTCAGGCAGTTTTCATGGGATCTCTGTTGGATTATAGTCATTGCTTGCTTGAATATGTTATTGAGACTGTTTTGGTTTTTACCAGGCAGAATCAAGTGAACTCAGAAATTGATGATATAGTCCTAACTATTTAGTTTCTCTGAAATTCCTATGCAAAACACTTTAATATACTGTTGTGTAAGGAGCAATTATTATTTCTATACTGTATATTAAAGCATTGTTAAAATATACTTCTAAGTCTAGTTGTTGTTTATATATATATATATTGAAGGGAATAAGAATGATTATGTCCCTACTACCAACAGGGAGAGTATTTACAGATTACTTCCACAAACAACACCTGAAAACATAGCCAAAAACTTCCAGCAGTACACCATAGACCCTGGAACAAGATACCCCAACCTGAACTCCTCCTGTGTCAGGACACACCAGGTAGGAGGGACCTGACAATAATACACTGAGCTATGAAATTCCATTTTAATGTCCTGTAACCTGAAAAGATTCAGTGGAGCTTAAATTATTACTAGGTTCCACTAATAATAATGATGAGTGATAACTGCATTTTATTTATTTCTATGCTTTTCCTCCACTGTAATTTATTTGTTTCTTTCAGGTGCGTCACCTGTACAGCAGTGGAGAGCTGAAGTCCTGCTCTTTGGAGCGTGCTGTTACCATACGCCGGCCTGTCAACCTGGCCAGACGAGGTCAGTTAATCACATTGGAACCAATAGCCTATCAATGTGTAGCTAAGAGCTTAGTATTGCACACCTTTTTGATTACACTTGATTCATTTAGATGATTGTACTGTTAAAGATTCCTACATTAGAGGGTTTTGAGAGGCTGGTCTGGCTTGGAGCTGTAAAAGAGGGACATTTGTTCCCATGGATACGAGTAGTGATGAACTACTGGACGAGTCTCTTCCAAGGGAATTAAGTATGCAAACGTTTGATTTTGAGGTGGGAAGCATTAATATCTGCAAGCGCATGTGAATAGAACAGTGAGGCATATTATGCTCTTCCAAATCCAACATTGACAAATATAAATCAAATACGGCATATAAAGGATTGAATTAAACATTAATGCTAGAAGCATTTCTTGTATAAAAAATCATTCTTAAGGAAAGCTGAATAAAGAATGCAATAAGGTCATCTGTTTGTTTGGGTTTTGTTCACCAAGGCAAACTACATACAGTACTCACTGAGCCCCATGTTAGATCAAATTGACTCAAGCCTCCCACCAAATTAGCTAGGGAGCTAGAACATGTCCTGACAGAGAGATGTGCATACCTCAGCCCTCTTTTCGGCTCACTGTCTTATCTGTCTTTTACTTTCAGTCACTAGGGTCAGCCTGGTCTGACATCAGTCTTTTCTGACTTGGATGTCCAATTAATTCTTCAATTTCTTCAATGTCTTACTGTATGTGGATGGTAATCCACTAAAATGCCATTTTAGAGTTGTGTTTTTACTTCTTATTTTTCCTCAGAAGATGATCTTAGACATATCGGTATTTTCTTTTAGATTGACCTTTCATTATGAGCTTAAACCCTTTCAGACTAAGAACAATATATATGGTATACTCAAATATATATATATATATGTCTGCCTTTTTGTTAAGGTTTTGTACATTACTCACTCCAGTTAAAATTATATTGTGTATGCTGGTGAGATCTGATATACTGTGGTTTTCTTGTTGTTTTTTTTGGGTGCAGAGTCAGAGATTAGGCCTGGGAGACTGCTAACCTGGTGCCAGAAACAGACAGAAAGCTACAGGAATGTGACAGTGACTGATCTGATAACATCTTGGCAAAGTGGCGCTGCCCTCTGTGCCCTCATACACAGGTTCAAACCTCAGCTCATGTACGTAATGTAAGACTTCAGATGAGGTCACTACCGGCCCCCCTTTAATCTTCACAGGCCACAGCATAATGTGTAAAATCACATCAATTATAACTCAGTTATCCTCCTATTCAATGCGTGCCAAAATATCTTTGTTGGGGTTACAAGGAGGTTTCACATTACATACCGTATATTTGGCCTACGAGTAAATCAAGAAATTGGCAATTGCAAGACAGCACGCTCTGTGTGTGTGTGTGTGTGTGCCTTGAATGCATACAAAGGAAAAAGACCTCATAACATGAACGTCCTGCTTTTTGTTATTTTTCATAAATATGGGTACTGTGCAATCCTATACTTTTACACCAGAAATGCACTGCATTTTAGCATGTGAATGATTGTTATGGAACATAGATATTATTATTATTATTATTAATAATAATAATAATAATAATAATAATAACAATAATAATAACAATATAGACACACCATAGATACCATAGAAACAATACCATAGAAACCAGGGTTAGACTGATTTATAGGGAATATAATTACTTGATATAGCTGTAAATTAGGACATTTTACAATGTTATTAGTCTCTCACCTTTTATTTGGCCATCTCAGCTTGCTATATTTCATTTCTAGCTTAATGCATTTTTTTTTTTTTTTTTACATTTCCTGGTAAATCATCTTTCCATCTGCAGCCGTATTAACATCCATATATTTTGTACTGCATTGTACATTTTAGTTATGTGTACATATAATATGACTATCTGAGAGTGTGGAATGAAAAATATATTGCATTGCTTAAAATGTCACTTTCAGTTCTTCTTACTCTCGCCACCATGACTTTCTCCATCAGAGATTTTGATTCATTAAACGAGGAGGACTGTGCCGTTAACCTCCAACTGGCATTTGACATTGCTGAGCGGGAGTTCGGTATCCAGCCGTTCACATCTGGGAAGGAGCTTTCTGACGCAAAAGAAGTTGATAAAACCAAGATGATCACATACTTGTCCAAGTTTTATGAGCTGTTCCGCGGCACACCCCTACCAACCTCAGGTAGTGTACACTCTACTACAGCAGAATGTCCATTCACTTCTGAGTGACGTGCTGTATCACTATCCAGCCCTAAAGCCAACCCTTTCTAATCTGGGTTCTCCATTACAAGGTCAGCCTCTACAATGCGTGATGCTTCACAAATTTGTTTCTGGGCCCAACCTTTTGTACTATGATGAAACTATTGCTAGTAAAAGAGCAGGTGTGGAATTTCATTTTGTTCCTGTGAAAGGATATCGTAATGAGAGAGGATGTCTTTATGTAGTTTTAAGAGATCCACTAAAATACAATTATAATTGACAATTGGGTAAATTAGTGAATGTTTTCATCTAGTGTATTACAGTATTACAAGGAACAGATAGAGGTTAGGCTTGCCCCGAGCAAGTTGCTCAAGTATGCTTGCTTTATGTGTTGCCTGTTTACACTTGACCAGACGCTACCAACATCCTGTCAGTAATGTATTCCATCACATATTTTAACATCATACTTCAGGATCCAGACAGCCTGATGAAAACAGTGGTGACACTCTACCACAAGACGTCAGAAGCAATAACAGGACACAAAATCTGAAGCGGGTACCTAAGGTAAATCTGTTGTATATGTATCATTTGGATATGAATATGTAGATCGTTACTGTTCTTGTAGACTAGTATTACACAGTAATTTTGAAGTACAGTACATTATGCTATTTATTGTACTTGTTTTAATTAGAGGAGAAATAGGTAAATGTAAGGCTGTGGTACTGGATCATTTACTGATATTCAGTATGCATCCATATGAAAATAAAAACCCAGTAAGGAATTTAATACTGGATAATGGATTCTCAAATGAATAGGCAGTACGACAAAAGTTTTTGTAACAATATTTATTTGAAAACATTTTACTTTTGATTTGGTATTCTAGACTCCTTTTGGATTGTAAAAATATTGTTTGCTTTCAGGATGAAAAGAAATCAGAGGGCACAGATTCTATTTATAAAAGGAGGCGGAAAGTTGGCAGTTATTTGGAAGAGGTTTGTTAAACCTAAAATGTCATTCACATATACAATAGGCCACTGTGTGAATCTAATTTCTCGACTGTATTGACTTGTCCAGGCAACTAACTTCTCCAGTCAGAAATGCTCCTTGGTGCAAGATAGCTGTGAGCCCAAGGAGAATAAGGTACGCTCCATGGCCACTCAGTTGCTGGCCAAGTTTGAGGGCAACAGGATCTGCACTGTCCGAAGACAAGTAAGACATCACATGTTACAAATGGGCAGGCTTTTCTTTTGTCTCTGTTATTCCTAGACTCTCTTTGTTTCTTATATTTCTACTTCCATGCTATTTCTATTAACTCTTTCCCTAACTTTCTTCTGGCACTACCAAAACACTGAGGAGCCCCTCCTCCTACATTCTCCTGACCTG
>JAODUG010010654.1:0-10370 GCA_027564795.1 Aphredoderus sayanus | reverse complement strand
TATTAACTCTTTCCCTAACTTTCTTCTGGCACTACCAAAACACTGAGGAGCCCCTCCTCCTACATTCTCCTGACCTGTCTGCCAAAGTCAGCCTGTCAGTCCCTCCTAAACCCTCCTTCAAGACACAGGTAGACTGTAGCAGCTGTAAGGAAAACAGAATAGCTATTTTGTGTAATTAAAAAATACTATGTAACCATCCACAGTCAAATGTATTTAGCATGTCTTCCCTGCCCCAAATTTCAGTCTGATGCCACTGTTAAAATGCCAGCGGGGCATATATTCAAACTGCCACCTAAACCACCGCCCAAATCCCAACCACAACCCCAGTCCCAGCACGAACACAGCCCCTCCAGCCCAAAGCATTTCCTTAGAAAAGTCAAACCTCCTGATAAAACTCAGACGAAGCCCCAGACTGAGCCTGAGAGCGCTGCAGCCCCCACCTCATGCCACACGGCCGTCCTAGTCCTGTCAAGAATGCTTCAGCGCCTCAGGGAGGTGGACGAGAAGATCTCAGAGGTGATCACCATCTCTCCTCTGTCCCGCTACATCTTTCACCTTGTTTCTGCTCCTTTTTCTTCCTTTTTTAAATGGGGAAAAGGCCACAAGTTTAGATGCCGGCAAGTGCTTTTTAATGGTTATACAGCTAGACGTCTGTAACTTGTAGTCAGAGGATGACGTCAGCCTCAAATTATCTGGCTTGACCATAATGGTAAGTGCAGGCCTCCAGACCTGGCAGAAGCTAGACAGACAAAGGCAGATTATTGGCTAGTTTTAGTCATTATGAAACAGCTCTGTCATGCTTAGTTTCCCCTTGCAGAACTGTTTGTCTATAGAAAGCTGGTCTGCGTTTTTGCTTTTAGGTCAGTGGTTTTCAGTGCGCACAAGATACTATTTAGAGTGCCATGAGATGATTTCAAGTCATCGTTTTAGTCTTTCTTTTAATCTAAAGTAATGATTTTACCTGAACATGATACTGTACTAGTCCAGTGCAGTTTCACCCATATTTAAGAAAATACAGAATTTAAACTATGTTGAAAAAATATACCAAAGTGGGGAGCAGCACAGTCTAGTAGTAATGTTTGAAACCTGGATACAGCTTACAGGTCTGATCCCAGGTGGTATTGGTTGTGGGTTTATGAGAGAACCCCAATTCAGTGTTTGTGGACATTTTCTGCAGTGAACCAACAGCTACCACTAGATGGCCTATCCTGTCTGTACTTTTGCTTGCAGGTGTGTATGTCAGAACTGTTGTAAGGGCAGTTATGACCAGTCACATTAGCAGGGGTGTGAAATGAAAGTAATAAAGCTGACACTGTTCATCAGACCAACTTCATTGTCCTCTTCCAAGCAATTCAGACTTAGCCGTCAAAGTCTACTTCTTAAGGGTACGGTAGAACTGAAATATCATCATTTTACATTGTAGTCCCTGTTTAGCTGTTATTAGTCTGCCTAATTGCATATGTTTCTATGATATGCGTATGTAATGGTTAGAGAACGTGTCATATTGGTTTTCCACAGTGAGATGTTCTTGACATCTGATGCTTTTTCTCACCCTGCAGAAGAAATCTCAGACGCAACTGGCTAGGGAGTTTCATAAAAAGAGTATTAAGGAGAAGGCCGTTCACCTAAGTGGGTTGTTCTCAGGGGAGGCCGCCATGGTGTCAAAGGTGATTATCTGAAGCTTGACCTATGCCCCCACACCTACCCTGCACCTTGTTGTGTTCACATCGGCCCACTGTCAGTGTGTGTCATGTATGGCATCACAGCTCTCCTGCATGTCACATTTCCTCCTTTTGTGCTGTTTTTTCACCTCCCATTACCCATTTAAGGAGAGTTTGGGCACTAAATCCCAATAACCTCTTTACATATCCATTAGATGCATACATTGATGACTCTTGCATTGTATTCTGCCTTTTTCTCAGTACAGTAGTGTGGACAGACCTACAGTATTACTAATCCATGGTCAACCCTCAGTAGGAAATCTATAGACTGGACCTGAGACTAGACTATTAGCCAGAAAAGCTGATTAGAGGATGGTACACATACTGTTACATCCTTGTAAATCTATCCTTTGCATTTAATAAAATGACTTTCCCCCCACCTCCCTCTCACCACCACCAATGTTTTCATCATCCTTACCTTCCTTCTGTCTGCAATCACGGGTAACATGCAACAAGAAAACCATTTCCTTGTGTCTCTGCATTTGTCGTTTCTCATCGCTGTGCATCATTTCCCAATTTTTATTAACCCAACTTTGTCTTTCTTTTTACATTTGGGGGAAATAATAGACCAGTAGCCTGAAAGGATGTGGCATACAATATGATAAAAAGCATACCCAAATACAGGATATGAATGTGGTGAGTCACCTGTTGTCTTCTGCACAGTTCTTATAATAAAATGACCACGTAAAGTTCTCTTGAAACCTCAAATAATAGTATTTAGTTGATGAAACCGTGGGGTTTCAGAGAAGTGTTCTGGCCTTAGCTTTACATTTTCCACATTGCTCTTTATTCAGGACCTTTCTTTGAGATTTTCAACTACTGGGTGTAGTCACCGTCCTTCCAGGCAGATGCAGTATGTGGGTATTTTTGTGATGAGGCACGTTCAGGGTCATGCCTGTTCCAGACAGTCTGCTCTATCTCAGTGGCCAGATGTTATCCTTAAACTACTCTTAGATGAAAAGGAAGCTCGTTCTCCTTTCTGGAGGCTACCCTAATCAAGATGCAATTGTCTGAGTAACTGATTGGCCTGTTCCTTTTATACTATTAGTTTGGTCTAATTATCTTTGGAGAAAATGTTTCTGGTCCCATTTATGCTACTATTTCCTTTTGTTTTTGTCCAATTTGGACCGTTGCTATTGCTTCTCACACCAGTCTTCACAATTTCCTTTCCACTCTGCATATCTCTCCTGCCTTTTCTTCTACAACGAATACCAGAGAACAGTTGGGAAGATGTCTGTGGCAGTGGGCACTAAGGCAGAGTCACTAGTCACCCTCTGGGAAAATGACCACAGGCCTGCAGGTTCCCACAGCTCACACTTGCTATCGCCTTATTTAGCCTCCCAAATATCACCAGTGGTGTCTCCGGTAAGCAGGGCTGTCTGTCAGGCTCCGACGTTGTTACATCCGGAACGTATCCCGCTATGTCCTGCATGCTGCCTCTCACAACAACTTAAACAACCTTTTGAACTGCAAAGAGTCAATAACTGGGGGGGGGGGGGGCTTTACACAGTATGTCTGATATTTTTGTTATCATTATACAATGTTAATGATAAACTGATGTTCAGGTGTTAAAACCAAACCTCTGCCTGTGTTTTATTCCCCAGGGTTCAGCACATAGAGAATTCCCCCGAACTAGTGACAGGTGTCACCTCTGTGACAGGCGTGTTTATGTGGTGGAGAGGATCTGTGCTGAGGGACTCTACTTCCATAGGGAGTGTTTTCACTGTGACACGTGCAAGTCTCCTCTGCGCCAGGGAGCATATGACTCTGAGCAAGGTATGCATTACCCGTTACCAGTACTGGTGTGCCCACATCCCTTAATGGTAAGGACATTTATCAAGAATCTAATCGAAAATGTCGAATTAAAGGTATCTTCTCTTCCAGGAAAGCTATTCTGCAAATTTCATTTTGCTCAACGTAAAAATGGCATAGATGTGCGGAAGAATGACATTATGCCTTTGGTAAGTGCTCTTGAAACGCCGTCATATGTTTGCTCCGTTTCAAACAAACTCTTTGATTTGCTGAACATGTACAAGAACAGATATAACCCTTCCCCCACCGTCCCTCAGAATGATGGATCTGGCCTCCAGGAAGGATCAGCCAATCGGGACGTGGATCAAGGTGGTCCCCAGCACAGCACTACGGGGGGCCTGCGGAGCCGGTCAGCGGCAGGTACCCTAACCGCCTTCCTAAGGAGAGGTGTAAGCTGGACCCGGGGGGTCACCCGTGCTGTGTGCAGTGCCCCCCGGAACGCCTCCGTTTGGGCACAGAGCACAGCACGGTCCCTAGCCGTCCATCTGAGGGACAATGCCCGGGACTATGCATCCCTGTACGAGCTACTCAGCTTGGGTCTGCCCCTGCTACTTGTATTACATGAGGTTCTGCTGCAGATGTACATAGAGGCCATGCCAGTGGAGTCACTCTCTTTACAGCCTCTGCTACTGTGGTTGGAGGAGCATGTGGGCCACAAGCTAATGTAGAGTGTAAACCGTTATCCCGTCTACTAACGCCTAATCCCTCATCATGTGCAATTAGTTTGCAAACACGTTTGTAATGTTTCCAAACATATTACAGTAATATTTTGTATATGAGCTCTTTAACACTCACATCTGCCAAAGACTGAATACTGTGGATTGTGCTTGCAACTGTGTGTGTATATTTCAGGATTACATTGGGAATTCTGTTCCATTTGAGTTTTGCGGTGGCTTCACTAATGATGCACTTTTGTGATATTTTAGTCAATGTGGAAATAACACCTAATGTAAAGGTTATGTACTGCCTAGAGTTACTGTAATGTAATTCCATATAGAAGACTGCTGATACCAACTAGCTGTCATTGCTGTTTAAATTATTTTATTCTACTGCAAGTTGACTCTCACAGTGGAGTTGTGCCATTGGTTAACTTCAGGAACGGACTGCTATATGTCCTTGTTCAAAGTGACCTATGGGACTGCCTTGAAGCACTTTAAGGGAACTGCCAAAAACTGTACCTGGTAGATAATGTGGATCTAGTCCCATGCTGAGTCTGACATTACAATGTCCAGGCTTTGGAATGGGATATACTGTAGATGCCTGTTCTCATTTTGGTTTGATTTAGCTTTTGATGTTTTAATTTATTCAAAACTAAAGTTTTACCTGTTCTGCCATAATCTGGTCATTGGTCGTACATGTTTACTACCACCAGTCAGGTTTTTATTTTTTATTTTTAGCAAAACATGTGTATTGTTTTCTACTGTGTGTATATAAATATAAAGCAGCATATTAACTAATATCCTGTTCAATATTTTGTAAAATGGTGCTGCCATCTACTGTTGATTTTCAGATAAACGTGAAACCAAACATGGACTTAACAAAACAATACAGAAAAACACAAATCTAAATATTATTAGATTTGTATTATATATATTTCATATAATATTTCACATTTATGTCAGACTACTTCAGTTGGCTGGCATCACTATTAGCTAAATATGAACAGGGCTACTATGCATCAACTTTGCCAAAACGTACAAGAAAGCACGGCATGTCTGCATACAGTGTGTTGCCTATATGCAAACATTTAATTTTGACACATTCTCCAAATTTTGTTTTAATGAAACAAAATGTATCTAGGTATTTTTTTGTTGTAATGTTTTAATTTTCTTTTGTTTTAGAGTTCCTCTCTTTCACTTCATTTCCCCCATTTACCTGAAGCCTTATGGCATTTGTGTTGCTGAGCCACTTGGATTCATAAGAGAAATGGCATATTGAAGGTGATCACCTGCATGATCACAAGATGTTGCTTGTTCTTGCAGTGTGGTTACTTATACTAACTCTGATTTTTGACTGACCTGTATAGTGTGCTTTATTACATTATGCTTCACTACCAATGGATGGCACTGCTCCTCTTTTTTTCAATAAACTACACATTTTCAATGTACACACTAAGCTCAGTATGCCTTCACAACTCTCCAGCCATTGATCGTCAATTTGGTGGTTATTTGTTGGAATTAAGATAAGAATATATGAAATTAAAGCATCACTTTCAATTCACATTGTAATAAAACTTAAATTAGCATACTTTGTTTTTTTGCCGTTCTGTTGGATTAAACTACTAGTATCTATAAGAACCCACAGTATAATGCAGTTGAGCACTCTATATTGTACCTGTACCTGTTTAACCGGAATAATAAAATAAGTTTAGGAAAGTAAATGTGTCTTTTCACAAACGGTTATACTGTAGAGTCACAGATGATCACAATGTTTCATGCAAAAACAATATCTAACTCAGTCTGATCATCTTGTTTTTAGATTTAAAATCTAGTTGTACTTGTTTATAACATAAATGGCTTATCTAGTGACTAGATTTAAGTAAATATGCAGTTTTTTAAATAAATCTTATCAAGTTAATTTCACTTACTGCAATGGCAGCCAAATTTGCTTGTTTTAAGCATAAGCAAACTCATAAGTAATATTTTTGCACTTATATTTAATAGGGAATTTTTTTCAGTGCACATTATTTTCTTATCAGAGGATATGCCAATTTGAGTATACAGAAATTTATAAATTTCCAAATGTATTAACATTTTTTCCAAAGTATCCAGAAGAAAAGAGCCACACTTGTGTCTAATGTGATGTCTTTATTAACCAGTCTACTAAATGAACAGTAATGTTTTTATAATCTATACTTATCGTTCATAGTATAATTAGATGAAAATGACCATTACGGTTTTCGGATCACTTGTTATTTTTGTCTACTAAAATTTACAAAATCAAATTTTCTTTTTTATCTCTCAACCATCGCCTCTCAAGTCTTGCTTTGTTTGGAATACACATGTGACATAATCCATATTATAATAGAATTTGTGTAATCCTGCATCTATTTTGACCAACACTGATAACTATCTGATCTGTTGGAAAGGGGAATTAAAATCCATTCTAGCCACAATATATTCACTAAAGAGAGGCTATATTTTTAATTACATCAAAAAATATGTAAAACTACAATTACAGTTACATGCAGTATTTGTCCATGTTGAACATAGTCACACATCACATGACAGTACATGTTAACTGACATATTTAGAGTGCAGTGACATAAATGTAGTTTCACCACATTCAGGTGGGTGATGGAATATCAGTTTTCACAGTTATAGGCTACTTTATTAGCCTGTTATATCAGAACATTTTTAATTGAGATTTCACAAAAATCACTTCTGTTTTTCATCTAGGATCAGCTACCCAAGAGAGACACCTCTTAAATTTAACAAGATTGGGATTTGCTTTTAATGTTTTGGGTGGTCTTGTATTTTTTCAAGTAATTGCAGCGTTGCTTGCTTGTGCCTGCCAGCTGTCTTGGGCGGATTTAACAATGGTGGAGATGATGACTTGTTAACTGAGTTTTGTGATATCAAAGTGATTTCTCATGTGTTATGTTAGTCTTCACTCATGTAGACTAATTTTATCCGGGGTTATAATCTGTAGGCCTACTGCTAATTCATGATTCCATGTAATGTTTTGTACAGATATGTTATTTAATTCAAAAGAACTAGCAAGGTAAATGTCACAAAATGAAATATTTTACCTTCAGGTAAATTGGTGATTAGTGGAACATACGGTACGAAATACAATTGTTAATCCCAAAGGGCAATGTCAGTACTTGTAGTAGATCTAGAATTGTTTAGCACCATCTCATATAAGGAATATGAATTGAATGATTCAAATTATTTGCGTTTACATCATTCCTTCATACCTAAACAGTAATACCTGTTTAATAAAATGCATTTCTTAAAAATATCTGCCTTCTCAGAAGCCTGTCTTAAGTGGAAAATGTACTCATATATTGTGACTGACATTGCTCAGGAATGCATTTCTAGGGTAATGGAAGTGCATTCCTGCTGTTTATAAGGTTTTGCCTTCATTGACTTGTGTTCTTTACAACAAAAAATGGTATTTCAAATAGCATAGCATGTCCTTGACATTAATTCTACTTCACATTCAACAACATTTTTGGTGATTTCTTACTGGTATGTTGCTGCTTGCTTAATTACAAATTTCAAGTTGAAGTCCATCTGAACACCATCTGACTGCATTGAGATATTGAACCAAGTTATAAATATTTTTTTATCAGACCTTTAGAGTTAAAATTTTTGTTCGCTTTTACGTCTTTCAGTGCCGTTTCCTTCACAATTGTCACACAGAAGAAAGAATGTGAACATTGAATGTGGACACTCTTACATATTGTAGCATTTATAACAGTGATACCTCTTCAAAGAGTGAAATAGATCGTAATAAGATGACTGTACAGGAAGTTTCACATGTCAGATTTGAATCGTCTAGATTCTAGAAAATCACCAGACTATAGTTTATTTTTAACAAAAAACTTTGAAAGAGATTGTTCTCACTCAGATTAGTTTTATAGTCTGCACTGTGCCCACAATAAAGCAGAGGTACAGTTCTTCTGTTTAGCTCCCCTATTGTAGATCAAGCAGAACCATTTAGACTCCAACATACACCCTTGCTTATGCAATTGAAAACAGCAGAGATCCCATTTAGAAGCATTTAGCCAATTCAAATTGCAAATATAATCTGCTTTGCATTGAATTATGTCCATGGAAGCTTTCCCTTTGAAACGCTTGGCCAGGCATATGAGTAGCTTACATTGATTAACGTTGACCCGAAAAAAGGGACTGGCCATATCAAGGCTACCTTTTCCTTCAGGTTTCTTTCTGTTTGCAACCATTACCAGTGGATGTATGTTCAGTGCTTTATGATGTACTACATCTTCTCTCATATTTGCATGTGACAAAATAAAGTCATATTGTCTTGTACAGTACATTGTCTTGTACTTGCACATTATTATAGAAGGTATATAGCTAAACATTCTCAAAGATGTTGTGGGACCAGCTTTCAAGTCAACAACAGTCAACACAGAACTGAACAGATTCTCCATTTTGTTATACACATATTGAAAAAAATGTTCTATTTGAATCATATTAAATCTAAAGCATTTTCGATATCACAGAAATATGAACAATGCCAGGGTATAGAGTGCAATAAAAAAAAGTATACTTTGCACCTAAACCTGTTTTATTTGCGGAAATGAAAGGAAATAAGTGCAATTCAATGCAATTAAAATTATTTACAATGTAAGCAATGAAACTGTTTAACCCTTGTACTGTACCTGTTGTATTATAATATACAATCACTGTTGTTAAATAGATTAGGCTACAGTATTATGAATAGGCTACTGTCCCTTGAAATGGAACAGCCTACTTTTAATTTGACCTTGATTTATGGAGAATTTAATTAGCCAACAGATTTCCACTGCTCTTAGTTTTCCCCAGTCTTCACATTATCTGTTAGAGACAGCAGCAGCATATTTGATAATGTTACTATTTTATTCCCTAGTATTTAACAATACAGACTTGACTAAAATGTGTCACTTAAAAGCCCTCTAGAGGTATTGTTTCCTATAATGTAACTCATGCATATAAGGGTGTAATAGTATCTTTAAATATATACACGTTATATTTGAGTACTGTTTTGCATGTTTGAGCGCAAAACTATGAAAAGTATAAAAAAAATTTTTTTTGACAAGAATAGCATTTTTGATGCAACCACTGAGAACAGGCTGATAGTTCATTATTAGTTGATGAAATTGACCACCACGTGACCCGCGCTTCATGCAACGAAGAAGACTGCGTGGTGGGTTCACTCAACGTTGTCGAGGACGGTTTGTTTTACCTACAGTATGTAAGTATAAATTAGCTATATTTAACAATACATCATATTCAGTTCAGTACAGCTTTCGCTTTAACGATGTTATATGCTATTCGAAATATGCATCAGCTGGTAATTTCAAATGATCCATCCAGGCCAACTGGCCAAGATATGGGGAGGAAAACTGATAGCGAATTTCTGTCGGATATCCCGTTCCCACGACTTTGGCATTGAGTATTTCTCGGATGCACAAATGTAAACTGTACTGGTATTGTTTTTTGCCTAAAGCAGTAAGATGAATCTCGGGTGATATGTCACATGGCACACTGTTAACCTCGGTTCACACACCATTGCTTTGAAACAGAGGTGAAACATGACGATTCAGCTGTTATCAAGATAGTACAACTATATACAACTATATATAGGAACTTTTCACGACAGCTGTGAGGGTCTCATCAATAACTCAGTTTGCTCGCCGTTCGTTAAGATTTAGCCTTCGCTCAAAAGTTTTCACCTGGCTTCATATACTTATGGCACGGGGAAGTAGTTGTGTCTCGTACTTCTTCCAAAGGTCATTTCTTGTTGACCCAGCGAGCACGTCAAGTTCGGGCATGGGTTCGGGACATGCACATCTTTAAAAGTGAGTTATATTGGCACATGCGCAGTACCACCAGACGATGTAACAACCAGCGAAGTCCATAGTTGCTGTTACTTTAGCCTTCCTGTTGTCCTTAATAATATTGTATTGGGCCACCAGGCGGCGCCATCGGGTTGTGTATGATTGGTGTGCTTCTCTTTATTGTCACTGGTGTGTGTATTTATTTATTTCTTAACTATTTATTTATTTGTTGTGTGCCTTTTAACCCTCGTAATGTCCTCTGGGTCAAAATGACCCAAATCACTAGCTCTTTGTGTCAGATAGAAGGCGCTAAACCTAATTCTACAGCT
>JAODUG010010643.1:0-25545 GCA_027564795.1 Aphredoderus sayanus | reverse complement strand
CTACTGTAACCAGAAAAGCATTCACATGCGCACACACACACACAAACACGCACACGCACACGCACACACACACACACACACACATTACCCGTATGGCCACTAGAGTGCTGTGCAGTCTTACAAGTCAGAAGCATACTCTACAACATGTACAGTATAGGGCTCTATTGCTTTTCTTAGTTCTGCCTTGGGATAACATTTTATTGCAGGCTAGAAGTATTGGAAAAGGAAAAGAAGAATAAAGACAATACACATGTTAAATGTATATGCAATTGTAAGCTAATAAACGTTTTGTAAAATACAGTGAATATCATCTACTCATGATCTGCTAAATTCCCACTCTGTGTGTGCTAAAAAAATAATCTAGTGTTTCTACACAGCCCTGGCTCTGTAAATGAGAACACAAAGTGGTGCAGACCACACCACACAACAATATCCTAACCTTGGCAATGTGTTTATGTTTGGGGGAGATCTTCTGAGAAAGTCTGAGTTTTAATCTGAGTTGTGTTTTGTTTTTATCAAGTTCCAATATCAACAAGTTTCTCCAGAATGACTGACTTGAGGACATGATAGTTTTAATGTATTTATATATTTTATTACTTTCAAATGATTTGTCCTGTTCACCACAAACGTTAGCTGAAACAGCTGTTGCATTGATAATTCAGTAGTGACCCAGCATGCGTAATCTAATAGCAATGCAATAGTGAGGATGAAAACTTTTAGTTTTCAAAGTCAGGTTTTTCATAAAAATAAATTCAGCTTTAATGGTGTGTTACCTATATCTCTACATTCTACAATATTCAAACAATGATTTTATATTAAATAGGTAAAGGTGACTCAGCTTTAATCCTCAGTCCTCAACACATTTCATTACACCTCCCACAACTGTTTATATAGCTATTTCCACTATTTGTATTTTCATATTGTTTGTTTTGGAGCGAACTGCTCTCAGATATTCTGCCTCTTTTGATAGACAAGGGTCAGAGCAAATTAACTGCAATACAATCAGTTGGACTATAGCCAATATATGTACCCTAGTCTGGCTCTGCCCAACTATTTCCCTGAGATTATAGTCTGGAAACCCTGTTTGCTTTAGCGTTCGCACAGTCACCTTTACCAATCAACATCCATGTCCCATTGGGTGTAATGACGCTGACATCAAGCATGTGTTTAGAATTGGTGGTAGAGCTAGATAAAGTGATTGTTAAAGGCTGTCCAATAGTTTCAAAATTAAACAGAGGTCTGCTGTATGCCCAGTAGGAGGCAATGACAGTGAATACTTCCCAATGGAGCATGTCTTGGGTCTGGTTACACCAGGATACATCTTACCCATCATCTCCCTGTAAATTAATTAATGTAGGTTAATGAAGTCAAATCCCTGCTTTTTGCCAAAAATACACAGTGACGAGGAAAGAGCCAAAACAAGTGTCACTGGGCAAACCTTTTCCAGATGGTGCGCTCTAGTAGTTGTTAAAGTACTAGCATTTGATAGGAGTGTTGGAATTTTTCTTCTCAATGTCTTCCTTGTAATTTTGTAGATATTAGTAATTTGAAATAATTATAATTCTAAAAGTTAAATGTTTCACCCTCATAGTGAGATATTACATAATGTTTTGTGTTGGATGTGTAGGCCCAAGTAATAGCCTACAGTATCACAACTTGTGCAGGGACAGAGGCTATATATTTTGGTAGGCTAGTGTTGTATACTCTGTCATGTCTTGGTCTTGGACAAGGACTTGGACTTGGGATTTCAAGACCAGTCAACTGCGGGAATATCATTACATTGCTGGGCATTGTTTATAATAATAAAATAATTATTGTGATTGGATATTAAATGTCAAGCTTCAAACAGAGGAGATCTTTAAGATCAATTTGAGAAGTGCCTATGGTTTGCATGTTCCACATTTTAGTGTGTCACGCAGTGTGGGACTTGCACTGGTTTGGTCTTGGTTTAGACTTGTTCTTAACTCCTCAGAGTCTTTGTCTTGTCTCGGACTCGATACACACTAGTCTTGGTCATGACTTGGTCTTGGTTTAAGTGGTATTGACTACAACACTGCAGGTGTGGAAGAATAGGAGGCTTGACAATGTGCGTTTGCTCGGCATCTTTATTCCAGAATAACAGACTCATTGCAGTGTCCAAACGGCAAACAAAACCCCACAAACTAAACTAAACACCCAAGACCTATATAACCCCACCAACGTACAGGTGAAAGCAATATCAGGTGTGTGTGATTGGGGAACACAAGCGACCAGGACCAGACGCACACCGACAAGGAACCATGGGAGAAGGGGGCGCCAAATGTCGCTGCTGCCCTGGTCTTTGCTAGTAGTATGGGGTGAGTGTATATCTATAGTATCACTTAGTGGATCTTTAAGCACTGTGTCATTGTCATGCAACTTCCAGTATTTCTACTTTTAGAGATTAGTTATTAGTAAGTTATTAGTAACATAGGCTATAGATTACAGTATATTTTTCTTATGCTTGTTAATTATTTTAAATTATTATATTTTTAGTTTGACTCTGAGCAATGATCATTTCCTGGGCTTTGGCCTGCCTTTCTTAAAAGTAATATTCACAGGCTTATAGTTTTAATTGCACCTCTAAATGTTCATTTCACATTGAGACAATTAAAGCGCTATCAGCATCCCTTGGTGTACACTGAAACACTGGGCAAATCAAAAGCAGTTCAGTACAGAGCTGTCTCAAGGTAACTACATTTTTAATGGCTTGGTTTTTAATTGAACATGCTGAGACATTTTATAATCCCCGAAGAGGTATAAAAGATGAGGGGCTTTAAATTGTGGAGAAGCGTAGCCCATTTACTATATTTTCTCCAGATAGAAAACTATACTTAATGGTGAATATTTTCACTTAGAAATACTAATAATCAAAAAGTTGAATGCAATGTGTATAGCACACTGCATTATTCCTGTACACACTAGAGTATGGGCTCCTGCATCGCTTTTCATGTTCCATGTGCATATCTCACATGGAATGCATATTTCAACACATTCAGAGTTAATTTCGCAGCCTTGCTATCGCAATGCACAAGTGAATAATCATCTGGCGTGTTTAATCAAGATGCCATTAATGAAACGGCTGTACATTTGGCCTGTTATGCCTGGCAGGCTCAGCCACATGAGCTGAACCCTGAGACAATCAATGAATAAAACAACACTGGAGGTTTCTGCAATGACGGCTGGTTGCTTTTAATTTTATGCCCAGATCAGCCACCGTGCTGCACTCAATTTTTCAGTACTTTCCCAAAGTTACTGCTTAGCAATGGTGTCTCATGGGGCACTCTGTTGTCTGTCTTTCCGGTCCAAGTGTTTGGTGGGAGACCAGCTGAGAAGCCTTTTAATTACAAACAAGGTTTCAAAGCAGAGCTGCATTGCCAGTTACAGTACACAAGATTCAGGTGGAAAGCTAAAGATGTGAATTCTTAAAGATAGGTGGTGTGTTTTGGATTGTGCCACAGAAATGGAACAAATTCACTGGAATTCACAATAAGCATAATTTTGGACTGTTTATCACCAGTGGATGGCAGTTTTACTATTGCATCTTCATAAAAAGGTTCTCATTTTGAAATATTATTTAATAATAAGTATTTGCATTTACATTCATTCTTTTCTACAATTGCCTTACATTTGGATGCTATACTATTCCATAAATACTCTGATTTGGAAAATGTTTTTCCAGGAGATGTAATGGCACCATATTTTACAGTGACATGTCTTCACAGGCTGCCTGCCATAAATATGCTAGTGACTGAACCTCAAAAAGGGCAGTAGAACAAAACACAAGATGTTTTTCCTCTATCATAGGAAAGGGAAAGCTGTCAATGTTACTCCATAGCTAAAGATTCTACTTTCTAACTGCAACATTCCTTTATGTATGGAAATATATGGGCCAAAATGTTTGCAGATTGTTAATTATATTGGTCTGGCGATAAATAAACTTGACTCCAGTCAGTATGATATTCCACTGTGTTTCTGTCTTTTCAATTCAACATTTATCCTTAAATTTCAGTAGATTAGAAGCTGATGTCTTGCTACACAAGATGGCTGAATGTTGAAGTTGATAATAATCAGATTATGTCTTAATTGATCAGTGAAATGCTGAAGCCAGTAAGCCAAAGGCTGAGTATGTAACATCTAATTGTCAATCATCTGATGTGTGCCTGAATTGTGCGTCTGCCTGAATCAACACAATGCTCTATTTAACTCAAATTATCATGGGATGTAATGACATTAGTGACAGCAGAGGATATGTCTGACCAGCAAGAGCAATTATAAACACTGTGCAAGTGGAACTCACTTAGACATAAACATAGTCCCAGTATACCCACACAAACACAAATTGGACTGGTAACCATGCACGAGCACTTTATTTGGCATTACACACTAGCCAGTGTGAACCAGCCACCAAATAGAAGCTTCAAAAAATGTCCTACCCCTTCCATTATACTCCCTCATCTACAGCAATTTCATAGACTATCCGTCCACTCATTAAACAAATGCCACAGTGACTATACTGACATTTGCTTGCCAAGCACCAGTGTGGAGGCATGGTTGCAGACAATATTTCTGTAGAGTGTATCATGGTCTTAAGTAACATCACTGCAGCTTTCATCTTTGCAAAAGTGTGTCTCTTGAACCTCTTGTGGTAAAGCCACACTTCTCAGGCTCAATAGACATTTCTTTGAGCCTTCATCTTTTTTCCCAGGTTCCAGACTATCGTTGCTGGTTTGACAGTGTCCCAATGGTGATAGTTTACCCTGTATTTTATTTCATATATGAAAGAGTTTTTAAATAAATAAAAATTAATTAATCTCAAATTAACCTAAAACTCCATAATCAATTCCATTGTTCCTTCCTTCCTTCATGTGGTGACTGGAGGGCATTTTGTAAAGGTGTGTTGGCAAATCTTTCTATCTTGACATTATTTAGAGCAGGGGGAGGAAAACATATATTATACATTACACACACCTGAGGAAAGGTCACAGAGAAAAATGAAGAACAGCAATAGATTGCATCTACTTCCAAATCATGTAGTTAACGTAATGTGCTGCCAAGTCTATTATATATCCCAATAGTAAGACATGGGCTGAATATGGCAACTTTAACTTATTTAAGGGACAAAATGATGCCCCTTTTCCACAACACATTGACACATTTCCGTGAGGTCTTAATGCTATATGTGACATACGTAGGTGAAAATACCCCATAGATAAATTATAAGAGCTCACTTCTCCGCCCGTCTACAGGCATTTCAATATTGCTTTGTTTCAGTGACTTTGCTTTGAATGCAAATTAACCACCGCTCACCCCACCCCCCCTCCGCTGACGTGACAGGCTTGGGTCTGTTATTAGCAGTACAATTTTCCAACCACAAACAAACATCGTCATTGTCATTTAGCGTGAATTCACTGGTACACGTGGTAAAGCTCATGACATAGCTTACTGTAAAAATGTGTGCTTGTGGATATACAGAATACTGTGTATATATAATACGGTGCATTTTATCTATAACAAGAACATTATGGGCCTCATTAAGACTTTTCTTAAAGTCTCCGGAGAAAAGTCTCCGTCTGATTGACGACGCCTTCTTAAATAGCAAAATTGTTCGCAAATGCGTTCTTTGAATGATGAATCCCAATGTCTTCGTAAATTGAAAGTTTGTGCGTGTTGCTCCTGTTTAGCGTAGTTAAACGCCCAGTTAATTCCCATAAAAGGGCATGAGATGGCAGGGCCGTGTGCACACTTTGAAAAACGTCGAAACGACGCGGTGGCGTCATCAATCACGTATTATTGGATGGCAAGGTTCCCCGTTAACATATTTGATCTGAATTGAAGGCGAAGAAAGGCAAGTTTATTTATATTCCCATTAGCACACTTCATAAACAACGGCAATTGAAAATGCTTCACAAATGAGAAGAAGTGTAAGCAAACTACACTAAACACACACATGTATTTAAATATATATTTTTGTACACACACACACACACACACACACACACACACACACACACACACACACACACACACGCACACACATATATACACACGTGTGTCTGTGTGTGTGCGCAAACATGTCAGCTCTTAATTGTGCTTAAGAGTGCTTTTGATTCTGTTCTTACCTAAGAACAAATCCCAGATAAGAAAACATTGGTAAATGCCAGAATCTTCGTGGAAACTGCGTAAGTGGGGTTTAAGAACTAATTTGTTCTTAACCCTCATAATGTACTCAGAAATATCGTATTTAGCCACATGGTGGCACCATCTGATTGTGTATGATTTGTGTGTTTTTCAATTGCCATTACTGTGTGTATTTATTTATTTATTAATTATTTCTTTATGTATTTGTGTTGTTTTTTTGTTCCTTTTACCCTTCCTCATTTTCGGGTTTCAAACACACTACCTTGTTGTGCCAGCAGTGCACATCATATGTCTGTGTAAGCTGTAGAATTAGGTTAAGCGCCATCTATGCCACAAAGAGCTAGTGATTTGGGTCATTTTGACCCAGAGGACATTACGAGGGTTAAGAACGGTTGGTGAAGGAGGCCCAATGTTCCATTATATGAGTTTTTCAATTGAGCATAACACCCCATACCAGTCTCCTCAGAAGAAGATGTATAACACATTAACCTTTAAACTGGCTGCTTGACTCAACCCAACGTCTCACTGCGAGAATGCTCATGGTGCATTTCCTGACACAAGCTACTTGAATGAGCACCAGCTTCTTTAGCATAGTGTAAATTTGTGTTACTCAGCAAATCAAGCTCCCTGCTAGTCTGGTTTTTAATTCTGCTGTAGCGCTCCACTAAATTAACAACATGGCAGCAGCTATTTGAAATGTGGAGTGCAAGGCCTGCCATCATTCACAAAGGCGCCACAGCATCATAGATTTCTGTGTGTTTCTGTGTGTGTGTGTGTGTGTGTGTGTGTGTGTGTGTGTGTGTGTGTGTGCGTGCATGCTTGTGAAGACAAATGCAGTAGAGGTTAGGTAACTTTAGACCTTTGCGGTGTTTGCTTTAGTTCAAAATTTGTTTTGAAATACTTCCAGTTCAGCTCAAAATGGTGAAGTCTGTGATTCCTCAAGTGTGGTTGGTGTCCAGGGCTTGTCAGGCACAGTGAGCAAAAATCTGTCAGCTTAATGCGCTCACTGAACAGGGACATTATGTTTGAGCTCGACAGTTCCTATGTGCCCCTTGGTAGTGTCCTTTTGCTTTCAAAATGACTTTCCACTGAAAGGCACCTTTTTTTATTCACATGAAGACAGAGGCAGAATATGAAATGAATGGAAATGGGATATGATTTCCATTTATACAACTGTTTAGAATTAATAAACAAAACTAATTTAGGAAAACACTCAAATAGCACACTATGTGAACCTGAAAATTAGATTGCAGGGTTTTTCTAGACAATAAAAATCCAATATAGAAAAGCAACTGCCAAAACAGGATAGAAACATTTATCTACTTTATGTTATAAAGAGTCTCTTATTGAAACTGCATTAGTCTGTTTATGTGCACTTTATATGCTACTCCATGATACAGCATTTTAACAATGTATATGTAACCACACAGGTTATTCCAGACATGCTCTTTAAACATATACAAGATTGACAATCAGAAATGCACAATAGATCTGAATCCAAATAAATTCAAGAGATTACAGCACTTGATTAGAGCCCCCCCCCTCACACACACACGCACACGCACACGCACACGCACGCACACACACATTTCCCGCAGTGCTGATTGAAGTGCTGCATGGAACACATTGAGGTTCTGGCTCTCACAACAGAGGCCAACAGAAAAAATAATAGTGAGTGGGCTCTGAGAACCGCCATCTTATTTTCTAATCATTTCATAATGCTATTCTAGGTACAGTATATTGCTTCAATTATTATAACGTATCATAAGAGCTAACTGATTCTCCATAGTGTTCACAGCTTAGACATTTACAGTACTTCTTTATTCGTGCCTGGAATTGTGAAGTGTTACATAATGTTACATAATGTATCTTAAAAAATGTAGATTGATGACTATAGCTGATCAATGTTACAAAACATTAAGCCCGTCTAAGTACAATAGGGTAATCCACTATGGTCAAGTCAAGCTCAAGTGTTATTGTAAATCTTACAATACCTTTAATATAATATTGTGTCCAAACTACTCTTACATGCAGGCTCTATTACATTTAACATACTAAACCATGACCACCAGCATATACCTCGCTCCACCTTACATTGATTTTAGGAAGTTGCAGACAAATATTAGAAGTTTAAAACATGCCCTGGAGTGCCTAACAATTAATTAAAGATCATGATGAAACCATCCATCTACTCATGAATAATGGATGTGGCAAACACAGCATGATTTGGCATAACCATCAGGAAGATCAACAGCCATGTTAGAGGATTTTCTTTTTTAAATTAATTTAAATTAAAAAAATGTCATATTTATTTTGCAGGCAACATACGTCACATATATTGTGTAAATCCGCCAACACATGCACCACTGAACTGCGCACTCCAGTGAATTATTTCTGTTGCGTAAACCCCTGGCATATCTACGAATGTAAGCCTAGCAGCTGTGTTTGAATGGAAAGCTGTACGACTTTTATGACATTCAATGGATTAGCATAAATACACTTGACGGGTGCGATGACTATTCTGTCTGTCTGTAAAGTCCTCTCAATTGCAGTGTAATTTTTTTAAATAGTGAGATAATTATTAGATTTAAGTCACTGGAGGCACTGAAATTCATGTTCTAAAGCATGTCAACTCAATGTCTCAACTGTGGGCCTGGACCGACCCCCTCCCCACCACTTTCCCGAGAGGTCACAGAATGTTTCTTTGGGGTGGTAATGCAATTTGTATACAGGGGTTAGAAGCCTTGAACAAGAAGGAAATGTTACACAATAAATGTGACAACCTCTGAATTTGTAAATGATGGTATATTATTTATAAACCTCTCAGCTTTGCATTTACCTTTACTTTGAGCTCCTGAAGGCTGAAGGTTACAACTAAATTAACTACTTGAATATTATTCTATTGATGAGTCATGAGTAGGAAGAACAGGTAAGCAGACGTGTGTTGCTATGGTATTGCACATGAAAGTAGTCTTTATGTTTGAAGAAGGCTAAGGTGATGCAGGCAAAGTGTATGCAGTTGTCATCCTCCCACAAAAATGAGTCACATTTCTGTGCAGACTTTAAATAAAATCCCATAGCATTAATGAAACATTAAAATCAATGTTAATAATGTGTTGTGGATGATGATGATGATGACGATTCATTCTTCTTCTTCTTCTTCTTCTTCTTGTTATATTTTTGTATTGTTATTATTATTTATTGGAATGTACATCTGCAATGTGCAGTGATTTGTCCATTTACAGTATATTCAGATTGGTGGTGTAGCATTTGCTAAATGTAATTTATTTTAACTGCGGTAGTTGTAAATGAAACCAAAACACTGATTTTATCAGATATTATGCATGTATTTACTGCAGACAATAATCTCAGGATATAATGCTTTATTGTACTAGGTTGATAAATGCAAGTACAATGCACCTAGGGAAACCCTTCCTCATCAAGGAAGAATTTGCTGAGACCCTGTCCCGCCCACCACAATGAGCCCTCATGCTATTCTTGGTATGGAGGCATCCCAATAAACTTCTCAGCACTCAAAATAATTAACCAGCGCATAACTTGAACCACTTCCAAAGGGTTACAGCCCAGTTTTAATGTAGTCCAGGCATTACTGGGTTTCAATGTTGGGCTCAACTCCAAAAGTACAATTTAAAGGATATATTCTACAGGCACAAGTTGTCACGATATCAATTTGTTCAATAAAAAAACACATATTGATGCATCCTTCTCAAGACCCTCCCCAGCCATGCTTTTTAGAGTAGCTCCCCCCCTCCCCCCCATCTTGTATATTTTCAAATGTCAACTACATTTGTGGAGAGAATTCTTTACACCAACGTCATGCGGACGGCAATAAGTTACAGTAACTGTCAAAAATGTCTGCAAGGACATTTCGCTTTCTACACGATGCAACTTCACTTGTATTTGGCAAGTTCAACGTATAGGTTTAGAAGCCGATGCTAAGCTATGTTACTATACAGTATCTGATGATGACTGGTTTGCATACAGTGGTCTCCTGAGTGGTAGGATAGCCTGCCTACCACTATGGTCAGGTTGAACTGATCAAGCAATCAAGGGAGGACACAAGAAAGCAGTCAGCTCAGCCCACAGGAGAAGGAGCTTTGTGATGAGTTAAATAGAGCGTTGTTGAGGTAGGTTTTCAAGCCTTATGGCAAAAAGCTGCTCTGCAATACTATATATTAAAGTCTGGATTTGAGTCTTTGAGATGGAGGGTCAAACTGAAGCACAACTTTTGTGTTTTGTAAATTTGAAATGCTTTCCTTGATGAAATTATTATCACTTAAAAACAACTTTATGTCAGACTCATTCAGTAGCACGAGCTCCAGCCACCTCCAGCTACTGTGCCACCAAAGCTAGCACATGAAGATGGGTCACCCCAATACTCCAGCAAGGCTCCACACCACATTTCACATGCAGAAAGATACACCCCCAGGACAATGAGTGACACACTCACAGAACATTTCAAATTATCTGAAAATGCAACAGATGTGCTTTTCTTTGACTAAAATGGTTACATAAAGCTACTGCAGACCTAATGGAATAATCATGCTATTTCAATGGTTTAGCACTAAATATCTCCTTTAAAAGTTGTGTTTACAGTACATGTGAAATGTAATGTAAGCCTGCCAGCATAGTAAGCCTGTAAGCATAGGTATCCCACTGTACAGTATGTGGAAGAGGAGTCACAATCCAATTCAAACATATTGAAAGCATGCTGGTGTGTGTACGTAATAATTTCCAATGCTAACATTCAGAGTATAACAGGTAACCCGTGTTATAAGCCATACCTGTGTGTTATTATGTATGTACAGACGATTTTATGAATTGTTTCTTAATCCTTATTTAACCATTAACCATTTTATGTATATATATTTAACCATTTTATAATGTTTTTCATTTTTGTATTTTCTTGTGGGAAGCACGACTATGCAAGTATTCCCTATCTGTAAAGCACTTTGAGCTGCAGTTCTTGTATGAAACGTGCTATACAAACAAATCTACAGTATATGACTGTTTTTATTTTTGTTATTAAAATTTGTGTTAATATTACTGTAGTACTTCTACTCCTATTTTAAGTAGTAACTTAGCTGTTGAATATTGGGGAATGTATAATATTTTCTAGATTTCTCCAGAAACGTTCCTGCATTATTAATGACATCTGCTTAACAAGAATATTAAAAAAGTGTAAATCCCATGACATGTCTTCATCTTAATATAAGTAGTGGGTAGATATTCAATGGAAAATTATATTAAACTATGTGAACACTTTGAATCAGTTCATGTTCAGCAAAGCCCGAACTTGGCTACAATTAGATGCTACCGAAACATGTAAAAAATAACAGCCTTTTTTCAGCCTTTAATTTTTAGATAAGCTTGTCCACTGTTTTAACATGCATACTGTAATACCCGAATAAAAATACTATTTTTGCCTATTTTGCTAAGAATATTTCAACAAGAAACCCCCACCATTGTGTTTAAAAGTGAATCCCAAAAACACATTAGTGGACAAAATGTGAATATTCCCAGTTCAGTGTCCGTGTATATGCTTAACCATGTCTATTTCCACTTTAATAGGATGGCCTCTTGGTAGCACAGAGCATTCCTCTGAATGTGTTTTGTGAAATGTGTATAATGTATTATAATTAATATGCATAACATAAAACCCATTTTCTCAGTATCATGTTGAAAAATATGCTTATCAGCTTGTTACACACAGTGAATGTAAATCCGACAAAGTTTATCATGATCATACATTTAAATGACAAAAATGTGTTTTGGCACATCAAATTATCATTGCAAATAACTTACCAAACACAATCACCTTTCTGACCTTCCCTAAAGGGTAACAATGTCCTCTGAATTTTAAAGCAGCAATATGAAGTTCGCAGTATGAAGCTTAAATGCTTTCTCTGTTCATTTAACCTTTCTGACATTTACTAACTTCAGTCCATATCACTTTAAAATGCATTGAGTTACAAAATATTTTGTATATATATTTTTGGCTCCAGTGTAGCAATATCAATTTAATTATATCCATCCATAATTGTTTTTACATATTCCATTATATTATAAGTGTGAACTCAATATACTCTTCAGTGAACTTGGAGAAGTAGAAACAAATAAATTCTGTTTATTAACTAACACATTGTTTGGTTCTTGTTTGTTGTCTTTCCTCTTAAAAGGTGCACAAAGGCAGAGAAAACTTTCCTTATTTTGATAGTGAATGCTCCGTTTTCATTTCCTCTGTATAATTGTAGCTGTAAATGTATCCTATCTGCCCAGCAGGAGAGTTTACCATACTGTAAGTTGTCAGCATTCAGAGAAAGCACACACAGTGCCTCCTCCTGATGGGTTCATTAAATTTGTTGTTCAGGAAAATGTATTCTTTTAATACCTGCTCCATATTGGCTTGATCCCCTCGCCAGTTATTGGCTCGGTGCACAATTTGATTGTATGCAGATGAGACGATGTGATGAAGTCATTATGAGTACACATGCATAGCTGCAGGGTCTCAGATCAGGGCCTGCCTCTCCTGTGCTATTTATTATTGACCTCTGTGAAATGAGCTTCTGAATATGCACTGAGCAATACTGAATTTCATACAATGGCTTTTGAGAAATAAGCCAATCAATATAAAGTAAATTTGCACTATTGGTCAAAATGATCAATTTTCCGTGCAACAACTCACATAATTTCTGAAAGGTAAATACTGTATCTTGCAAATAAATACATTCCTGTTGGCTTACATGTACAATGAGTAAACTGATTCATACAAAATATGGAATTAAAATGTATCATTACAATTTTTATATCTTGGCCTGGAGCCTGTATCTACAGTATATGGTGACAATGGGTTCAGTTACGCCATACTGTAATAATAAAACATAGTAAATAAGAAACTATGAAATAAGAGAAAACTATAAATGCTATGCTAGAGTTAGTGCAACATGCTGTTGCAATATGATATGTCTCTTATTGGTGGGCTCCAGAGAAGCAGTCTCTGTTATGCAGTGGCTTCGCTCTCAATTCATCCCTACAGTTTCTGCCTACAGTGTCAACAAGTCATGGCAGCTGTGAAGAACCTGAAGCAAGAAAGAACACAAAGGGCAGACATCAGCACAGCAACTGCCATTTTCTAAGTTATTAAACAGGCAAATATTGTACTATGCTTAATCATTCCTTGGTGCTTTGGTAAATATTCAAATTATCCCTGTAGGGAAAAATTAAATAATAGAAATTATACATGTATTTATTTAATCGTAATGAAAATCACTGATCTATTAATTTACAACATGCCTGCTCTTATATCTGCGTGGCATAGTTTTTTTTCATTGTCTGTGACTTGCCCTTGACCTCAATGAAATATTAAATTCAATGGCAAAGAACAAGTTTATATACATATAGCCATAGAGTATACATTGCATAGTAGTAAATGTGTTTTTTTTTCCAACTTTGAGCAAGGAAAAACTGGATACATTAATCTTCAGCTTTCAAAGTGGTCGCTGTTGCTTTACTCTGACCCTATTCGAGCTCAGACACAACTGAATCATTTTAATGGCTTCATTCTATAGAGCCTTAGAGACACTAGAATCACTGTGATTGCATCTCTTGGCATGTTTGACTAGTGAGTTCACCGTGTCACGTCAGCTCTCTGATTGAAGAACTTTTAACAAGTCTATTAAACCAAAGTGCTGTAAAAATAAAATTACGCATTCTTTTGGGAATTTCAGTAATAATATCTCACCTGATATTGTGACATTGTGGTTAAGGTAAAAAACACAAGACAGTGGATCCAGATAAACTAGCCTAATGATGTAAAAAGCTTCTCTAAAGATGTTAAAGCTAACCTAGCATAGAGAGGTTGTAGGTCTATACAGTATAGGTTTAGTGGAAAGACAACATTGTTTGATCTTTGCTCAAGGGTCCTTTAGGCTTTTCAGCTGAGTGAATCCATATGTTGCACTCTTCTTCACACATGACAGCCGCAGGCAAGATGCAGAACATGGAGTGGTTCTCAGCTGTATTGCCTCCCCATGCTGCCTGTCTATGGGCTCCTGGCTTTGCATGTGTCAGGCGCAAAGCCTTTTTCATGAATGTGGTTTCACATAGCAGAACACATAAACCTTTTATGTGTTCAAATTAATATATTATGATTGTTAAAGGTATTCTATGCTTGGTTCATGTATACATTTTAGCTTATTTAATACAGCATTTTCATTCTTGGGTTCTTGAATGGTAATGCAATGCACATTTAACTTAAAGGTCTTTGAGAGTAAATATTAACAATATTTACCAAAGATATGGATATAGCCCACTTGTTCACAGTGTTATGTTGTATGTGAAATATTATACAGTACATATATATTCATTTGTTTTAAATTTAGCTAATTTGCATCATTATTAATTCTTAATGACCTTAATTAGATGGTATTTTTGTAGCTAGTAACTACTACCAATTATAACTACTAGTAACTGTCAGACTTTTGGTTACAAATGAAAGGACAAAAGGGGTTGGACTAATTTTGAATTGAATGTTGGAAACATTTTACCCTTCAATGCCATACGCTGCTGCCTTAGAAGCTCCGCCCTTCACATTGGACACACATTGCCATGGCTAGGATATTGTTTTGTGGTGTGGTCTGCACCACTTTGTTTATTTTTACATTTACAAAGCCATGTAGAAACAGCAGATTCGTTTTTCATACCACATATAGTGTAGAACAGGCAGATAGTGGACTGTCAGTATATATACGCTGAATTTGAAAAGTGTAGTACAATCTCTGACCAGCTTTTATGCTATCATGCATAATGAGGATTTGAGTTCTAAATATTCAACAGGTCTTCATATTGAAAGTTAATATTTTTTATATCTGCTTCCAGAGCACACACACGCACACGCACATGCAAACGCACACCTATACTATGCACACCAACTACCACCATGTAGGCTATTTATGCTATGCATACTTACTGTATATGCATGTCAGTATGTGCACCTTTGCATTGTTAATTTTTAAGACATATTTTCTCTTGAATAAAGCATTTTGTGTGATTTAATCCCCCCAAAAATATTTTAAAATGCAAATACAGTATACTGTACATTAAATCTAGCTATATATTTCCCAAAGTGGGAGGTTTTAAACTACCTGAGATGTGATCTTATACACGTTTAGTTTTGACCCTTTCAGTGCCAATGCCAGAGAATGGACTGTATCCGACCTTATGAATTACTGATTGTCATTGTGACATTACTTTGGCTAAGCAGACTGAACACAGTGCATAATTGATGGCACAGGTGGAAAGATGATTCCTGATGCATATAAGACCTGTCTCAGCAAATTACTATATTCATGTTTTTGGAAAGATACCAAAATACTAATAGATGGATTGTATTACATACTTGTATGGGGCATGGTGGGGGATTACTAATGCTACTAATGCTTAATTCTGTATGCAGGATGTAAATAAAGTGGTCAGACCCACAAGTATAATGTGTTTCCATGGCATTAAACTGCACAATGACAGAGTCGTCTCTGTCCATAACAGGTGATAGAGGTTCAGTAAATTCTTGCATGAAAACATTTGAGTGATTAGTGACATTGACCATTATAAAAAGTATAAATAGACTTTGTGCAAATGTCACAGACCAGTGACTGGAACCGCTGCCTGAAAACTACAGTATTTTTTCGCCAATTTAGTAATATCGGAGCTGACTGAAGTCTGGATGGAGAAGTCATTCACTGTACATGGTCATTAGCTGAATGCATATTTTGCCTATACAGTATTTGACAGAAATATAATGTTTCTTTCAAAATATGAAACCTTTCTACTTTGGCTTTGGCAACATTATTAATTGCAATGTATTTTGCATGTAGTATGAAGAACCACACAGTAAACCTTTTAAATCCTTCCGAATAGCTGGAAGGAAATGAAATACTTTGGTTGCTTTTGGTTGTGAAAAGCCCACATTCCTGGAAACGTTCCTGCAGAGCTTGACAAGGGGTTATGCAATGCAAAATGCTGTCAATGTATGTCAGAGTTAAAGGAAGTCAGTCATAGGAGGTTGAATACACATTTATCCTTTTAATTGACTGTTCGCCACACCAGATGTGAAGCATCATGTGGTAGCTGCCAAAAAGGGGCCCTGTGTAAATAGCTACTGCATTATGTGTACTGTGTGTGGTTTGCAAGCTTACCCCCTGTTGTGCAGTACAGATTCATTTTCTCCGCTATCAGTGACCACAAACTGGCATGTTTACACATTAAAGAGACACTCCATGATGTCCAGAATTGTCATATTGGTTAGAGCCAGTCTTACATTTACTGTACTGTATGTGTTTGCTTTATTGTTATTGTTATTGCAGAGTGCTGCAGAAAGTGGGTGTCATGGTACTAATTTGGGTGGGTGGTATGCCTCTCTACTTCCTCCATTATAATTCTCTACCCTTACACCCTTCGTTGTTTTTGAAGCGGATGCACTACAGTGAAATAGGAGTGTACCTTCACTGAAATACAGAAGACTATTCTATGTTGTATTTTAGATAAGATAGAGAGATTTTATTTTCATATGAATTATTTTTCATTACATGTTACAGTGGGACTTAAATTAAGGATCGCTTTGGATTCAAGAGGCTGCTTAAACACCCAACTTTATATTTTGCGTGTTGCAGTATAGCAGCCCTAGTCGAAATTGTGTGCATTTGTGTGTGTGTACAAGCACGTTGGCATCGCTTCCTTCTAACCTTTACAGAGTGTCAAAAAAGTCTGGGAAAGTTCCTTTCAGAAGAACAAAATACTTTGCACCATTTATGCAAATCTTCTGAACCCTTTCCCCTTTATATAACATTTCATTGAATGTCTGAAGGAAATGCAGAAGTGGAGGCTGGCATTTTCCTAAACACTCTTTAGCGATCATACACACTTCACAATTTCTCTGCTGTATTTTCACAGCTATGTGAGCAGGAGAATCATACAGACCACATTATGTAGGCGGATGTCCTTTTGTTGGAATGAACAGCATCTGCGTAGGCTGGCGGCTGGGCCCATCTCTCATGGATAGGGCACCGAGAGTCACAGGCTCCCAGGCTGCTCTCAGACAGCTGCAGACTGGTGGGTGCCCCTTGGAAACAGCCCACAGACAAAGACACCACCAGCATCCACACAGAAAACATCAATGCAAAGCTGGATCCAAGCTGCAGTGACTCTATAGCAGATATACAGTATTAATATTGACGTTTGTGTATGTCATGATCAATGGTTGTTCTGTACTTTTAAATAATTTTAGTTATTAAGATCCAGGGTTTGTGTAGGAGCCATTGGCTTGTGTTTTACAGTGCCCTTGCACTGTAAGAAATCATAAAATGTATCTTTATATATTAAACCCAAATTATAATTATTTTTTGTTATGATAGCTTAATGCCTGATCTCCATGGAGTCATTGGAGTTGAATACATTTCAGCTGAATAGATAAATAGAAAAAATAAAAAAAAATTATAGTGTATTGAACCTATTTATCTTAGCGATGTTCCAAAAAAATCTTAATGTATGCCCGTCTCTGTAGCCATCACAGTTACTAAAGAGCTGTCAAAAAGTGCCTCAAGTAAATATTTTATGTCATGTACTTATGACATTAAAGAAAATATAGCATTTTCATTCACAATGAATCTGACCTTGCTTTGGTTACTAATCTATAGTCATTCCATTCATTTAGTGTATTTTTAATAAGCAATGTGCTAATAATTATTATTAGCCACCTGATAAAACCCAAGAACTTTTGAAAAGGTTTGCTTGATAGATGGTTGATATATCTGCAAACATAATCAATACAACATGCTTTAGATAGCAGCGTCTACTATTTTAAGTCCCAAAATAACACAATTTCAAGTTTTACAGTAATGTGTTGCTAAAGCTAAAAGCTAAAAAATATATTCTTCTTTGTAGGTCACAAATAATGAGTGCAAAAGAAGTTGAAAACTGTACCTGTATCCTCCTATGACCTTCTAAATGTCTCAGAATACTAGTGGAGACGTTTCTTGAGACATTTCAAATAATGAATGACCATATCATTTGCACTACTAGATGAATAATTAACTCATTATTACCTACGTGGTGCTACCAGACCCTACCAATTGGACTATGTGCAGACAGAAGAGAGGACTGTTGTCTGTTTGAACAACATGGCATTGACTCACTTGAAACCATGGTTTTATTGTGTTAATGAAACCTGGTTACTACATTTAAATACAGATGATCGTAACTGTAAATGTTCTGTTATACAAAATATATGACAATCAAGCCTCTACAGTAGCATTCAGTATAGTTGTCATAATTGTTTTAAAGTGCACTGACTGCAGAACAACATTGTCAAGCCTATTTCTGATTCTGAACACTTCTCACCCAATTGTCCTCTCTCGTCTCCCGCTAATGGAAAGGGAACTAGTGAAAGGCAGAAATGACCAATGCAAATACACCTGCACTTAGCCACTTTTAATTATGTATGCCTTGCATCTCCCACGCAAAACAATACCACTGTGAGTTGCGTATATCAATATGAGGTGGACAGTATTAAAAGACACACACCATACACACCCTATAGGGAAGTGCATGGTGAATGTAGCCCATCAGTGGGTCTTAAAAGGTGGTGTATGCGTTAGTGCCCCCCCCAACTACCCAAGTCATAAATAAATGGTAGGCATAAGGGTCGAGGCTGCATGTCACAGCTGTTGGAAGAAGAAAAAAAACAGTGTGCCTCTTTTGAGAGGCGTCGGGTGTAGGTGGTGTGTTTATCCCACAGGCCAGGCCGAGGGAGCCACCGTAGGGACTGTTTCGTACCGTCTGAGCGTCGGTTGAGCTAGCCCACGCTCAGCTCTCTCCCTCTGTGAGCAGGAGGGGGTAGCAAAGGGAGGGATTTGGGGGGTGGGGGGTGTTCACTAAATTATAGAGCAAGTATGCAAGTAAGTATGTCACTAATTGTTTCTGGGTCTTTGGGTAATTATGAGGTAAGGCTGACACGGAGATGATGGCCACAGACATGGGGCACAAGCAAGGCAGGCAGACAGGAGTGTAGAGGGTAATTTCCATCCTAGGCTTGTACAGGCTACATTTCACTAATACACTACCACCACAAAGCCTGTGATACGGAGTGACCGAATCCTTTACTTTAGTCCTTTTGAGATTCCCTTTAGCAAATTATTGCAGTGTAGGGAAGGCAACGTGAGAATAATAAATATGCTGATATATCTGCTCCACAAACAGTTGATGTATTCACACCTAATATTTAAATAAATGCAAATGGTACACCTACGACAGGAACAACTTGCACTGTGTCACATAACCCGACACCGCTCACTACATTGCTTAATGTTTATGTAAATAGTTTGTCATATCTTGTGCTACCTAAGTGAGCCTGTTTTGTTAGGGCGCCAAAGGTTAAACTGACAGCTGCAGATTTACCATTATACCAGGCTTCATTTCTCATTATGCTTCTTTGTATCTGTTTAAATTAAAATGTGCATGTGGTCATTACTTAAAAAAAAAAAACAAAGTCAGGGATTCAATGTTATTTATAATGTTAAGTTAATATTTTCATACTTGATATTGTTGAGTTTTGTGTGAAGTTAGGAAGCCCTATTACTATGATCTATAGTAGTGCTGTACAAATAAGCTTGACTTGACACCTATTCATTTAACATCATCAACTTCAGATCTTATGGTAACAATGTATCTATGGTATATATACCTGTAGGGTGCTACAGTAGATGTTTTTTTGTATAAATGTAATATTCGTCTCAAATGAATCATGCGACCGTATTGCCTTACCTACAATTTAATTAAACGATGCAATGTGAATTTGAAATGTCTTGTTTGAAAGTTTAATAATTTGTTTTCCACAGTCCGTATAAATGTACATGCTAAAGCATAGACCACATTTTCTTTCAAACTTGTCAGCCTGTGTAATGTAAGAGTATATTACAAACAGCCCAAAATGTATTGCATGTGAAAAACCAATCAAATATAGGGGGTCAATTCTAGATATATCTCAATCCCATTCCTCCTACAAGAGATTCTTGCATTTCATCTGTAAAAAGTGTCTCAGACATCTCTAACTGTGAACCTGCAGAACAACCTGCCATGTGAAAAGCAGGTGTGTTACACATATACATTACGCTCACCCCAGATTATTGCAGACTTTAGAGCAAATGATAATGTTATATGATAAAAATGATTACATTTAACTTAACTTAAGTCTACATCATTTACATTATTACAACTACTTTACAGTGCAGGTTGTTCTTTTGTACAATACATTTCACAGCTCCCATAATACAGTATATGCGACTGCTGCAATGACACAGGACAGTGCGTGTTGCAACCCATGGAGTGCCAACACATCCACTGGCTTCTCTCTGACAGAGGAGCCTCTGCAGTCTGGCTGCTGTACCCATGATTTGCACAGGTCATCCCCTAAACTACGTCATTACAGAGGACATCTGGCTGCGCTCTCCATAAATTAAACCTCAGATTGCATTTACGGCAAAGCAGCAAATCCAATTTAGCCCTTTGCAGCTTGAGTCTTATTTTTCATTGCGTTTTAAATGTTTTACCCTTTTTTGGACGTCTGTGGAAAGTTCCATTTGAAAACACGGCTCCTCTTAGCTTCTGCTGCTTCTTTTTTTAACCCTTCTTATTTTTACCCCGCGATAGGACCACAAACGTCGTTATAGCGGTGTGGCTAGCCCCCCCTTGCCCACCCTTCCCACACACACCCCACAGGGGCTCCTTTTGTCATGCGTTGGGTGTCCCTGACATATTGTCATTTGTTGTACTGTGAAAATAACACATCTTTCTGTTTGTAAACACTGTTGATCATAGCACATAGGTGAACTCTTGGTCACATAGGATAGGCAGCATACATATAACTGATGCCAAAAAGGCATTTCGGGAACAGGTTTAACCAGATCAAATAGGCTTATAGCTACTGTGACTATATTTTTAAAAGCCACTTGACGTGGCTCCCACTCATGCCACACAATGCTGTTAAATGTACTTTTATAAACAATTCAGGCACGCGGATTTGCAACAAACCTGTCTGCATCTGTGTTGAAAACGCACCATATATAGCCCTGCGGTGACAAACAATCTTATAATGAGATTTAAAACCTCGCCCTATAACTGGACCTGAGGATCAACATGCTTCCCTTGTAGTCCTCCCTGCGTTTCATTCTAGGCATTGCTTGTGTTTAAACGTGTATATCAGCTCCGGTGTAATAGAAAAACCTACCCTAGTGAGGCATAATGGAAACTCCTGCGTCCGGCTCCGTTCAGAATACATAAAGACGAGCAGGGAGAGAGAGGGAGAGAGAGCATTCAATCTGGGCTCAGCTTTGAAATAATCACTCACTGTTAAATGGATCTTTGTGCTTGAAGCACTGAGCGGCAGGTCAGTCCATATCGCGAGGCGAAAAGTCTGGAATTTTCATCCTAAATATATTAAACCCTATTTTTTAATTTATCGACGTCCATGGTGACATAGGGTGCCAGCTTTGAATCGGGAAGGCTCTTCTAGATCCGCGATCGCAAGCAGGTAAGACACTGTAGCGGTGGAATGTGCGCTTTCATATCGCGGTATATCGAGAGTTTATAAGAAGCTTAATGTTCCCCAATTATTTGGCACAAAGCAGTATAAAGAATCAATACAGTTGAATAACCACATATTACAGTTATATTAAGTTGCCATGTTAAATTAGATTTTATTTGACATTTTTTAGATTGATGTTTTATTTACACGGAAATAGCTTGTATCTAACAAATTACGTGTCTACCTACAAAAAGAGAAAAGACAAAAAACACAAAAAAGAAAAAAGGAATTAACCACGCGTAAAGCTGAAAGTTCGGTAATTTCGGATAACTGTAGAGATAGTGTGAATCATACAGTAGCCTACGCGTGGCTTTACAGAGCTCAGTTAAAGCTCAGCTTTGGATTTGCGAGCTGTCAGTACAAGAGATTGTAGCTACTGTTGCCACAGTTTTACCACATTTTGACATTGCTTTCGAAATGTAAAGTCACATTGAGTTCAAATTGAGCAGTTATTCTGCCTGGGACTGCGAGTAACGCAAGTCGTAAATGCGAATCCCAACTTCAGAACCATGGACAGCGCACGGACAGCGATACAGTAGTGTAGCGTATTGGCATACTGTAGTTACACGCGATACACATAGCTTCACTAAAACATACTGATTTATACGAAGGTATATATATATATATATATATATATATATATATATATATTATCCCGGGATCAGTGTTCACGGTCTGTAGTATGATACTGGGGTAGAATTGGCGAATATTAACGCAAGGGACTGAACGACATAACGATGATACCACTTGCACACGTCCTCTGCAGTTTGGCACGGCCACGGATTGATACTAGATCTGGGATATTCTACACGTAGGTATAGCCAATTTTATGTGTTTATACTTGAAACAAGTAAATAGCTTAATGGTCTATAACTGCTTTATTTATTCATTTTTTATCAGAGGCTTATAGTATCCAAAGAAATATAGAAATGTTATATTGAAGCGATTAGTCTATACATCATTTTGCTGATTTGGGAACCAGTACATGTGAGCTCTAATGAACTGTACTGTACAGTATAACGATCAGAATGGATTGCAGACCGGTGTTACATACTCTATGCCTAGTAACAGAAACTCAGCCAAACACTGTAAATGCAATTCCTCAGTTGAAAGTTTTGGTAAATATGTACTATGCATACAGTATCAATAAAAACATAATGTCATGTGGCACCATGGAATGTCAGCATTTTACCATGCACATTATGTCATAGAAATTAAATTATATGACATTAAATCGCTGTTTGAGGGTTTTTAAATCTGACCACTGCTTGGTCCTTAACATTCCTAGTTTAATCAACATATTCTTCCCTTGCGCATTTTTAATGCCTGTGGAGAAATGCCCGGGGCCGAGACGTCGCGAGAGTTACGACTTGTTTCTAAAGCTTTCTCTCCCATTAGCCTTCACAGTTCCCTTTTCCTGTCGTCGTCTTTCTTATCTTGATTATGCAGCTGGATGATTGAGTCAGCTATTTTGTATGCAAGTTGCCTTAGCGTGGTTCTTTGTGGCGAGTGCGATCGTGCTGCGGATACTGAGAGAGAATTACAGCTTCTCATGCCTGTGACGAGTGGAAGAGAGGAGGCCGTCCTGTTCGATAAATCACTCCTTGAGAGAGAATGATGTCGCTGGGCAGAGCCACCCTGGAAATGTGTCCGACCTTCCAAATTAGACATGTCACTCAGTTCACCTGACAATACAGTGTACCACTGGGATTTATGTAAATTGCAGCTTTTTCATGATAACTGCTTTTCTGATAACTGCATTATACCCAGCTAATTCTGAGGGTAGTAACATATTTTGTGGCCAACTCACATTACTCTGTCTATAAAAGGTTTTTATGTATTTAAAAGGGTCAGAACACACAAACAACTGTCACTCAATGCTGCCAGCAGACCAAACCCTTGCTTAGGCTACTTGTCAGTGATATTGGCTTTCTGTACCAGTTCATCTTAAACACAATCATTTAATAGTCAACATGCTGTCATATTATCATAATGACAGTGGTAAGGATGTTTATTAACAACATCATTTACTGCATCTAGTTTGATGCCGTAGTGATGCCATTGGAGACCAACTGAAATAGAACAGACATAAATAGACATATTTTCTCATGGTGTTACTTTATTCCCCTTTAAGACGTATGTTGTCGAGGTGTGGTCTACTGTGTGTTCACACTGTGGTGCTGTGGGTATAGCTAACAATGTGTAAAGTCTAATCAAAGGGCCCAGTCATCCTTTGTAGACACATGAGCTGAGAAGCATATGGTATGACAGCAGGCCATTTGTCTGAGTTGTTTCAACATTCAACACTAAGAGAAATATAGCATCCCCTTGCAATGTCAATTTGTTTTCAATATTGAAAGGTACTTGTAAAGCAAAGTAAAAAAATAAATAAAAGAGCTGGCCTTCTATTAATGATAGCGGATTAAACAATTCTGTCCATTCTTAAAGGTATAGCCAGTGAGACATGTATGGATCTATATCTTATCTGAGGTCGAAAGCAACTGGCCCTACAAATGCATTTATATGCTGAATGTGACATTACTGTGTGCTATATGATAATATCAAATGCTACAGTATAATGCATTATTGAGTTCATTATTTTATCATTCATGTGAATAGCTTCACCATTGTTAAGAAATTGAGGATATTATTGAAAAACTGTCCAGTGATGCCCGTAACAAATAAACTTATATACAGTGTCTGCATGGTTTCACGTCGCAATGTAAGGAGTCATCTGAGACATGTCAAAATGAATTTACCAGCACACAAAAACTAAATCCACCTTTATGTACGCAAACCAGTTCTGTTTAGTTTGCCAGGCACCTGCTGACTTCTTTATGAGAGCCAACCTTTAGTATCACACACATATGGCTGGATCTTCTGTCTCTCCCTTCCCATCGTCTTTGCCAAGGCCCAGAGGCTCACTGAGGTTCGCGCTACGTTGGTCAAACCTCAATTCAGGTAGTCTATTATCGATAGAGGTTGGATATATGTGTTGGCTGAAGGTAAATTCAATAGATACTGCATCATTGGCATTCATAAAGTGGGATACTATACACTACGTGGCTATCTGTAGGGGGAAGAAATAACAAAACATTTCAGTTGAATTCCCCACAGGCAACATGTGGGAGTAGTGAGCCTATACAGTAGCTTGTGTAGCACCCTTCAGCTGTTAGTGGCTATCACATATCAGTTCTATTGCACATCATTTCAAAAAGGAGCCATGTGATGCTATTACATAATATTAAATTAATTTGGTAATTTATTTTAATGAATATTCACAATTAACTTGTTAATAGCTCTCCGGCCTACATGTTTTCACTAAACATTTACTTTCATTGTTATATTCATCATGTTATACAGTTTATTGGCTTTAATGTAGTCAGTAGCATCTAGCAGCATTGTAAAATCAACATCTTCAAGATGAAAACAGTCTTAAAGCTGTCAGAGTAATATTTCATCATCCATGGATAAAAAAGCACCTCTCCCAATATAGAAATACACAGATAGGCACATATCAAATTATTAAAACACACACGCACGCATGCGTGCCCACACACACGCACACACACACACACACACACACACACACACACACACATACACAGCTACACATTAATTTATAGACACAAACACACACACACACACACACACACACACACACGCACACACAGCTACACAATAATTTATAGACACAAACACACACACACACATACACACACACACACTCA
>JAODUG010010633.1:0-25551 GCA_027564795.1 Aphredoderus sayanus | reverse complement strand
CTTGTTGTCCTCGGGTTTCAAACTCACACCTTGTAGAATTAGGTTTATCACCTTCTATCTGCCACAAAGAGCTAGTGATTTAAGTCATTTTGACCCGGAGAACATCACAAGGGTTAAGCTAATTCTCATGTACTCTTATAAAATGGTATGCTGTTGTATGTGGTTGTAGGACTGCTTATAACATAATATGAATAGTATGAGCAAACCAATGTGATATTTCCCCTGCCAATTTCGTCAATTTCCAAGCATATTTAATTTAAAATGTTCCGTTATAGTAGTTCTATATTACTTTCTGCCACTAGATGTCACACTAAGTGCACCAGCACCTAATACCAAAACAAATGCTTCATGGGCCACACACACACGCACATGCACACACACACAGACATTCAAATACTGTACACTAACATGCACGCATTGCTGTGCCGGCTATACAAACAAAGAACAGACACACACAGGGACAGTGTGATTGTAATTATCTGCCAGACACACATCCTTGCTGCTATATTAATACTTAAAATGCCATATACAGTACCTTTTTCAAAAGGTGTCCTGGCTCTGGAAAGGATGAAAAATGTTGCTGCAGACCACCATATCTTCCCCCATTAATTACTACCTAACCATGCGTTAGCTTACTTTACTACAAATACATCACATCCCCATACGTTCCGGATGTGTGCTTTGCCACTCTACTACGGAACATAACTCACGTTGAGCTGAACACATACGTTTTGAAGCGGTCCATGCCATCGGTGTCTATTTTAGACTTGCAGGTAATACACACACACACACATATATATATGGGTTATGTGAGGTGAATGTTCCTACTCAGCCACTCACTGCAACACATGCTGTTGTATCTGCACAGTGTGGATGACAGAAGGGTCCTGCTCCTGGGAGAAAGCCCCCGCCCACCCACGCATCCACACACATCACTCTCACACGTGGACACGCACTGCACACGGGTTTGCCAGCAGGGAGATGTACTGACATGTCTTGTTCGCTTTGCTAGCTTTTATAGACTCCAGAGTCCTAGGGACACCCCCCCCCCCCCCACCCCCCCGTCCCCTTCCCCAACATACACACACTCACACACCCACCTGACACGAACACATTGCACACATACAGCATGAACACACACACAGTCACACACACAGTCACAGCAGAGCACAGTTTCTGGGTGGAGGAATTGAGATGTCTTTGTTATAGCAGCACGTATGTACAGGAGAAACAGTTAGCCTAATGGCAGAGGACGCAGGACGTCAGAAACTGGGGAAAAAGCTCTGTGTGTGTGTGCGTGCGTGTGTGTGTGTGTGTGTGTGTGTGTGTGTGTGCGTGCGTGTGTGTGTGTGAGGCGGCACCATTCTCACCACATTATTACACTACCTCACGTTATAGCTGTCTACATGGCATCACACACACCAAGGCTGCAGTGTGTGTGTGTGTGTGTGTGGTGTAGTGTTGTCGAGCAGCTAGCAAGGCTGCTGATTAATGTATGTCATGTCATCTCAAGGTACCAGCTAAATGGCCTGGGTGGCATGGTGCCCACCGTCATCTGTTAGCGCCCGCCAACGGTAATTGACGTGCGCGTGCGCACGCTTTCACACATCGTTCCTTTTTTGTCTCGTTGTAGGTGCTCGCCTGCTTGCGGCAGATGCAGCTAATTCGTTCAGAGAGCTTGTGAGAGGCGCTGGGGACCTTAGAGAGACTGTTGGTTCACTGAGAGAAATGATGTCCTTTAAAATGAATTATTAACAACTGAGTCATGTGACCATGTATAACTGCTTCTTTGTTTTATTTTTTTATTATTAGCATAACGTATGCAGTATGTTGTGACATGTGCTTGAATTTCCCTCCATGTTGAACACGTTAATATGTACAAAGGGTTTGTGTTCGCCTCCTTGTTGTTTTGGTCACATAGATCCTAGCTACGTTATTTTTTACCAAAAACACATCTCACTATCACCTCTTGTAATTATACAGCAGCAAAAGTAATTCAGTAAATAATTCAAAAATAACGGGACCGTTGACAAAAAGAGGAGGTGATTGGTTATCTAACCCGTTAGACTGTTTGTTTTACTTTTTCAATTTCCTCTTTTCTGTTCTTTCCCTTGTTCACTCCTCTCCTTCCCTTCCATTAACACTTCTTTGGAGAAGTGTACTGTTACACCATATATTAGCTATTGATCCAATGTATTACCTGTTTCTCTATTTGGCCTCACTGTACATTATTACAGTGTAGTTTTCATCCCATAATGTTGGTTTCCAAGCATCAACCAGAGTCAAATTCCTTGTACAGTAAACACAGCCTGCATGCCCTAGTGTTTTGTGGAATAGAAGAATTAGCCCAGAGGGTCACACTAAATTCAGCAGGTGAGTAACAGGTTTATACATAAGGACATGCCTAGATGATGCAGCATCATTGCTATGGTGCTAAAATAGCTGAATAACACACTTCTGGGCCAGACCAGACCTGTGATTCCAATAGACTTAGCTCACTTGAGTAACTGCGATATTCCTCTATTATACCTTTAATGTGTGTTAACCCAGTCAAGATTCCCTCAGACGCATTCATCATGAATTCATTTGGAGACTTTGCGGTAGAGTAAATGCTGTCTGAACGCCAAGATTTGGGCCCCATTCTCTATTCACTCTGCGCATAATAATATGGAGGCTTAGCTGAATACTGAACAAAGGGCGTGTTGGCAGGGGGGTGTATTTGTCTGTGTGCCTCTTCACAAAACACAAACACACAACAGCCAATTGTCTCCATTTAAGATACAGTCACAGCCCATATCCTGGAGGGATTGTTTCCTGGCTAAGCTTCACACCCAGTCATTACATCCCAGACATCATAAAAAGAAAAAATTAACTGAAATTATGTGTAAAGATACCATAATAGGATTTCATTTTCATGCGATTTGGCGCATACCTAAAGGCAGTCCAGCAGATAAAGGAATATCTAAGCATTTTACAGATTTTTCTGATTAGATCAAATAAAGCTTTAATGATCACCATAGAGAATCTACTGAATGTAGCCTCCACAGGAAGCTATGGAATAGATATGAACAATGGAAAAATCAAACAGGAAATACATACAGTATAGCGGCAAGCAGGAAAGCGCTCTGCATGAGCGCTATACTGTGGGCAGCATGGAGTCAAAGTTAATTCTGTGGCCCTTATTCAAATGCACAGGCTCATAGGGCTTTGCAAGCATACTGTATCACTGTATAAACCTGCGTGGAAATGCAGAATATCCTCAGTGAGGGGGCTAATTAATTGTACAATTGAATAAACTGCAAACACTTATTTTTGTCCTCAAGGGAGCAGGTAGCCTGAAGTACACAATTACTCTTCATGCACTCTTCATTTTTGTAAACTCCCCGACCACGATGTAGCCAGAACACTATATGTTGTCACGGCCCGGATTAACTCACTACAAAGTCCCTGGGCAAGCAAATACCAAAGGCCCCTGCCTAGAGGAGTGGGTGGGAGGGGGGTGGCCTTGGCATTTGCTGCCTACGAAAAGAAATAGGGCATAATCATGAACACCAGGAATAGGGCATAATCATGAACACCAGGAATAGGGCCCAGACATGTCTTGCTCTGGTGGAATCCGCCAGCCCATCTACAGTACTGTACAAGGCTTATTTACTGGGCCAACCAAGGCCCCCATCATTGTTGGCAGAAAGTCTAGGCAGAAAGTCATAGAGACCCACTTAAACATAAATATCACACAAAATGGAACTGGCTGTTTATCTCTGAGAAACTGTTTGACTAGTGTTACCATCTACAACATATAGTGGTATGTTGTTTGACTTTCACATGAGTATATGGTAAAACATACATATTGCTTAGTTTACAATGCATTATATAAAAACAAATTAATATTTTCTTCCAAAGAAAATGTTTACGATTTATGTATACCATTTCATTTTGGTTTCTTTGTTATAGTTTTAATTGTGAGAGATGGAGCTGCTTAACACTGGTCTTGGGTGCAATTGTGTTGTCGTCATTTAACACTAATTGTTTCACACTCGCATACTGTGTGATGGCTTTTGTTTCAGAACTTTGAAAAAATAGGCATTGTACAGGATATAGGCCTATTAGAACAATATCATAAAGTGTTTTAGTGCTGCAGACAAACTTAATCATATCAAAAACCACTTATGGTAAAAGCATCCTAAATCACTGTGGTTCGGGTTTCTTTTAGTAGTTATGTATAATATTGTTTTTCGTCTGTCATTCCTGCCAACCCTGTACCTGTACTGCTCTACAGTACATATATATTTTGTTACTTTCCATAGCCATAGCTAATGATGGGATGGAAGGGAAAGGGCTTTGTATTGTAACAAAATGTGTGTTAGTCAGGTATGGACTTCAGCCGGGGAATTTGAGGTGGACAGGCTTTTTTTTCACAACTCTAACAGAGAAGTTTGCTCCGTCTGACAGTCTTATGGCGCCGCATCGCCGTGACACAGACACCGTTCAGCTGCAGACGGTTGGCCCGATCGCGGATCGTAAAAACATTAGAAAGTGAAACTTAAAATTGTTTTGACCACCGGCTTGTTGGGGTTAGTTATATAGTAGTTATACTGAACCTTCCTGTGAAATGCTATATTCTTCATTGTATTTGGTATATTAAACTATTTACAGTATATTTCGAAAACATTCTCTCCCCAATTCAACTCTTGTTTTAAAACCTTTTACTTCATTGCCACTTCCAATCCAATACAAAGTAACTAAAATAGAAAAAAAAACTTTTGTTTTTTGTCTATTTCTTCCTTATTTATAAAGCAAAGAAACAAAACAACGCTTATTATCACCAAAATTTACAAAACAACATGTACATTGTCTTGCGAGATTTCTTGAGAATGAATTTAAAATGTGGTTTGCAATAGAATACTGTCTTAGCTTGCAGTATACCCACAATATCGACAATTCTCAAGCTATACTGTATCTAAAATAGATTTATGCATATCACAGGAATGCACTATTTTTTGTCTTTTTAGTTAGTAAAAAAAGTGTAATACAGGAAATGAATCAAGTGAATTTTTAATCTTGTTATAAAATATTGACACTTCTAGAAGATTCTTGTTACAAGTTCACCTGCAATGTTCTCATGCTGAACTGCTTGTTCAGATGCATCTTTTTTTCTTCATTTTTTTTAACATCGTCTCTGCTGAATTCCATTTCTCTACCGTCTCTATTTCATTTTCTCTTCCTTTCAGACCTCACCTGTTTTTTCCATCTCCTTTGATTTGTTCCATTATTATAGAGGTATACAGTATCGCTGGGCTCACAGCTTCTCTGCCACAACTTTTAAGGTCCAAACAAAATCGGTTACAGACTAAATGAAGCTAAACATGGAATGATGTGCTTGGTTACAACGTGGAATTGACTTGCCCTTCTCTTTTCATGCACATTTTGGAGCACACACATACACACTCACGCACACGCGTGCGCACACACACACAAGCACATAGCAATACAAGTAATATAGGGCACTTTTGCACAATATAAACTGTTAAGTGATATAACTATAAACGCAACAGGTGCTCCCTGTGATGTTGTCATTTTGTTGTGTTGAGGGCAGACATCTAGCTCTGCTTCTGAGAATTATAGGAGACTGGTGAAGTGCTTAATGGAATGGAAATAACTAAGCTAGGTCTGATGACCTTTGATGTCAATGTTCTAATAGAATGTACTTATTTATGATGACCTATTTATATCAACATATGTGCTGTACTTGTTGCAAGTAGCAATGAATTATATAAATGTTAGTTATAAAACCATTTACAATGCACACTCTCAATCTGGTAAATTACATACTGTATACGTGTGCATCTCATCAAGACCATACATGTAATGATATACACACATGTACGATATCTACTCTAAGGCTTGAAAACTCTACATGAACATTCAAATATAAGATGGATAAAGTTGTCAACTTTCTCCTAATTGAAAGTCAATGCTTTTTTTCACATCTATCTTATATCTTATATCTTCCATTTAACTATCTTAGACAGAGTAAAGGATCAAAGGCTTGGTACTTCATGATTTGCCTGAACTGCTTTACAGGATAATATAGCATTACCTCAGCAATACCTTTTATATATTTTGGCAGTGTCCATTTTTAGAAATTGTATTTAAAGACAATAGTACAACTTATGTGATTTGGGGTAGGTTTGATCCTGTGCAGACCTTTTGATCATGAATTTGTTTTGTGTGAACAAACAATATCCTTCACCAAAGAGTTATCAGATTGGGGGGATCAACAACCTTTGAAGCTGCCAGAATAATGTGTGGTCTAATGCGAGACCAACTGAGCTGAAAATTGCATTGGGTACCGGTACCATTTGAACTGTGGCTGCAAGATTCCTCTTCATACAGTTCAAAGCAAAGCAGAGCAGTGTGAAGTAGTGTTCGATCCCCTATACAGTGTGTTGCTTCACATCCCACATGGTGAACTATAGCGTTTTCTTAATAAGGTAATCTAATAAACTACCACAGGACAGGTCAGGTCTATGGCTGTGGCATTTACCTTTTATTATGAATGGGTCTTGTACGTTGGCTATTGTTATTCCTGAAGTAGAAGGCATTTGAGTGTAATTCAGATCCTGCTGAGATTTACATAGCCCGGACAATAGGTCTGATGAAAAGTCATTACTTACCTTTCACTCTCTAACTTTCATTAACTTCTTCCACCCACACTTGACCTTGTTGAGAGCCTCTGTTAGAGTTTGGACTCTGCTTGATTTGCAAACTCTTCAAGGGATGTCATTTTCTCTCCAGGATTCACAATTTACATATTAACAGTTTTAGATTTGGGGTGATGGCGATATATGTGCACTAATTAACAAGGGCATTCACCATTACATGCAGTCTGTTTATATACATTTATCTCTATTAAGTGTTTCAATTAGAGATGGCCTTAGGAAGTCTGTAAATTAGAAACACAAAAACAACCCCCATGCTGAATGTATAATCTTTGAAATTGCAGAAAATAAAACTGTATTAGCTATATAGTCTCATAGAATTGCATTTTACTGATTGACACAAACGTTGCTGTGATCAGTGCATGTCACCAGAAACTGAATTTTTGTTTATTCAAATTCAGAATGGATCAGTGAAATATCTTAACCATCTCAACTTAAAATAACTCCTTTGCCATGTAACCTACAGTATTATTGAGAAAAATGTGCTTTTTGAGGGGACATTTTCCTTTTTGTTAACATTAATAGTTACCTACTACATTTGTGAGGTCTTTCATATTGGACATGTTTTTAGTTATCTTTATTAGCATGAAAAAAATACAAATATAATGGTTTATGAAACCTTTCCTACCTAGTCGGCAGAATTTGAATTGTATTGGCTTTGTGTTTTTAGGTGTCTTTTCATTGCATAATATGTTGTAACAAAATAAGCAATGGTATCCTATTTTTCATGTGCCACCTGTCTGTGACGCAGGAAAACACATCTTCCTGCCTCACTGGGATCACAGCGTGGATGTACAGGTGATTGTTTCACAAATTAATACAACAAAACAGTCACAGCACTTGGCCCTAAACGTATGGCTGGGCATTACCCAGTGGCTGTTATGACAGCAGGATCATATAAGCATCAATCTTCCCATGTGATCCATTGCAGGGTAAAATTAGCTTTATATTGGAGGTTGATTTGGCATAGCTTCTCCTGAGCAGTGTAAGCCTTTGAGAGTGAGCCACTCAACAGGCATAGTAAGGGCATGCCGTCTCAAGCGTTTTCAAGGCGAAACAATAATGTTTTTGTTACACTGGTTCCAACCAGTGTCCCTATAAATTTAACCTCCTATTGTCCTCCGGCTGAAACTGACCCAACACACTTATTAAAAGGTTGGGTCAGGGTTAAAAGGCAAAAAAAGAAAAAAATGCATAAAGAAAAAAGAGAGAGATAAAGAAATACACAACACTGACACTAAAGAGATCTGCACAATCAAACACAATCAGATGGCGCCGTCTGTTGGCATAAAACGGTAGTGCGTTTGAAACCCTACTACTGTAAAGGCGATACGAATAAAGTTGCACAGTCTACAATGTATCTAGTCTATCTAAGCTAGGCCAAACTTTCCAGAAGTGAGAAAATCGATTTCCATTGGCAATTAGCATTGTCATTCCCTAGTCTGTACCCGGAATTCTGGCACTAGTGCAGTGCTTTATTTACTAACTGAAATGTGCTATTTATTTTAAGCAGTAACTGTAGCCTACTTTAACATATTTACAAGACTTGCAAACAGCCAGAGTCGTGTCTTTTACGTTTCCCGACAAATTAGTCTGTGTAAGTTAGAGTTACGTACTGTAGTTAGTTGTCATGCATGTCAATCAAAATACCTCTCCTGTCAAGTAAGTTAGGGTTGACGCAGTTATCCAGCACTGTGTCTAAGTCTGTGTCCCAGACCTTGTGGTGCTTGGTTCCAGATTCATGTCCGTAGTTTGTGTTTACCAATTATTTTCCTTTTTTTTTTTTTTTTTTTTTTTGTTTCACCTGTGTTTGATTTTGTTTCACCTGTGTTGTTGTGTCTATTCAAGTTCGTCATTTGTTTCTGTTGATATCCTAATTCAGTGGTTCAGCTAAGTGATTTTTAGTGGGTTACCAGTTACACAAAATGTGTTTTTCTTTGCTTAGCCCCCTGCCTGTACCTTTCCTGAGCTATTTTCTGAGCTACTGTATTTGAACAAACAAAACAAAAACACCTCCCTTCAATGCCATATGGGTGATCCCTCATTAGCTCCGCCCCACACATGGGAAAAGCATTGGGAACGCTAGGATGTTGTTGTTGTTGTGTGTGTGTGTGTGTGTGTGTGTGTGTGTGTGTGTGTGTGTGTGGTCTGTCGCTTAATATATACCTTTATCACCCAGACTCTTTGTCTGCATTGCCCCTCCTGTGCCTCTGCCTGTCATTGATTACTGACCACCTCCCTGTCATGACCACTGCTGTACCCCATCGCCTCTACTCAACTATGGGTTAGGGTTAATTTACTGTAAGCCATTGTCTGCTCATGGTTCTGATCCTAGCGAGTTGTTTCAGATAGATACATTTTACTTTTTTTTCCTACTGCATCAAATAATTCTAATGAGAGCTGTCATGAATGATTTACATTTGCGTACAGTATTGTCCTGCTGAGACCCCCCCAAAAAAACAAAACAAAACTAAACATAGGAAATAATTATTCCAATGATCTTCCCCTTAAATATTAAATTAGTTGAAATGACTTCACATTATAATAGTTATTCATGTTCCTAGCCAAACATTTCTGGGCAGGCCATTCTTGTTCTGGTTAGCACGAGCCAGGCAACTCCACTGATTATTCCTGCAGGAGCTGTGATGTGCATATTAAACCAGAAGAATATTAATTTTCCCATCCTGCATTATTCTTTACTGCTAATGTATTCCCTGCTGTAAATACCTCCAGGAGCAGAAATGCTGCCTCTGATAAATAATGCACCACTGATAAATGAAGCTGCGTGTGTGAGCCTGCAAATGCCCTCACAAAGTGTGTGCGTGTGTGTGCGTGTTCATTTGTGTCCGTGCAAACCAGCACGTTCACTTGGGCATGCGGTCGCGTGTAAGGCTGTCCACACAACGTGTCGCGTCAAGGCCCTGCTAAGATAAAAAGGCAGCATATGTTTGTGTTCCTCCCCTCCATGTATTTCTCTCTCTCTCTCTCTCTTCCTCACTTCCGTTTGGGACTCCTCTGCCACAGCCAGTAGTCATGTGAGGTTCTCTCCCCTGGCAGCTGTGGCGATCATGCATGTGCGCGATTGTAGGCTATAGGCTGGCGTCTGTGCATGCTTGAGGGGGCGGGGAGAATATCCGTCATTCATAAATGTATCTAACTGTTTTTTTTCACTGTCTAACTGTTGACAGTGGGGGAATGACGGGTAGTTCTTAGACTACACATCTACTCGGATATAGTCTGCTTGGTAATCACAGTAACAACTGGAGTGATGTTTTAAGCAGTTACCGATATGTCTTCAGTTGCTCAACCATTCTCTAAGTCTGTATTTGGGACCATTATGCAAAATGCAATGTCACTTTGAGTGGACATAACCTTTAAGTATAAAAAGCGACAAAGGCAAAAGATTGAGAAATAATGGAAAGCACAGTGATTATAATTGCTTTAGAGAGTGCCCTTTATACAAGTCTGCAAAGGTAATGTAGTAGGTGCAGTGTCATACTGTGAGCCACTGTGTGTGATTTGTATGCGTCCAATTCGCTGCCCATGTTGGTGTGTTTGTGTGCATGTGATCATGCAGGGCATTGCCATGCACAAAGGCCATGTTGTATCCATGGCTACCGAGAGCCAGCACTCTGCAGCTCATGTAAAGGTGTAACAATTTCTTTTTTTTTTTACCTAAAGCTCTGTTCCTTTTCTGTCTCATTCTTGTTTTTCAGCACTAAACTCTTAATTTTACTTGACAGCTGGCTCAAGGCTTGGCATGGTGTGAGTCTGTGAGCTCTGTAGTGGATGGGGAGTAGAGAGGAATGCCAGCCAGATGTGGGGGGGGCATAATGAGTTTAAGGGTATTCCTTTCTTTTGCATAATACAGTAGTAGGAATGTTATGCTAAAGTGTTCTCTCTCTCTCTCTCTCTCTCTCTCTCTCTCTCTCTCTCTCTCTCTCTCTCTCTCTCTCTCTCACACACACACACATTCGCATCTCTATCTTTAAAAAATAAAAAAAATATTTTATATTCTCTCCAGTTGCAGTAGGTAGCTGCATTGTTTGCTATTGTCAAATCCCTCTGAGCTATTAGACTGCATCTGACACACTCTTCATTCAGTCAAGCACCACTCTCAGGGCCAACTTCCACTTCCTCCAATTGGGCCCTGCATTGGCATGGCCTGAAAGTCCATACGGATTTATGAAAATACTCCACTTCATGTGCAAAATGTGCATCATCATTGAATGAAGCCATTATGTTTTTGCACTGCACATTCATTCATTATTGGGCCAGGCCCGTCTTTAGCCTCAGGCTAGAAGCTGACCAAAGGTTAATGTAGTACAATTACATCTTTAATTAGTTTTCTCAGGCTCTCAGTTTAACTATATACAGTATATGGCTCTTGTCCATATATATAGTTGGTTAACTAACATTGTTTCCGAGTTCGTCCATCTGGCTTTAGGATTGGTTATGGGCTGACCCATCTTAACATGGGTCTACAGTATGGGAAACATTAAAGTGGAAAAATACTTTAACCCTCCTGTTGTCCTCCGGGTCAATCTGACCCAAATTACTAGCTCTTGTGGCAGATAGAAGGCACTAAACCTCATTCTACAGCTTACACAGACATATGATGTGCACTGCCGGCACAATAAGGTGTGAGTTTGAAACCCAAGGACAACAGGAGGGTTATAAGGCACGAAAAAACAACAACAAATGCATAAAGAAATAATTAATAAAGAAATAAATACACACAGCAATGACAATAAAAAGAACCATACAATCATACACAATCAGATGGCGTCCTCTGGTGGTTCAAGACAATATTGTAATGGCATCACACGGGTTTATAGTTTAAATGAGAGGAACAGGTGATGGGGTTGTTTCCATGTGAAATGTGGGCATGTGCCTCCTTTTGAGACTGTCGATATATAGTAAATAAACAACTTTAAAGGTATACTGTACTTTGCCTGGAATACTCTGTGGTATAAACCAATGACAATGGCCCTCATTTATGAAATGTGCGTACAACAGAAATCTTTTCATACAGTAAGTCACGCAAAGGTCGACATATATAATTTTGAATTTGAGCAATGATCAAAACTCACGTCAGGTCTCAACTTGTGTACGCAGGTTTTCGAGTTATTTTACTTGCAATGCAGCATAGTAGAGCTGGTGGAGATGTATCTGAGTTGTTATTAGACCATATTCTGACAAGCATAATCTACTGTATATAAGGGCATGGTATTTAAATGTTGACTGTTTTCCACTACCGCATTTATCAACACCCGATCATTCTTACACTGAATTGGCGAGATACAAATGGTTTCATAAATCACACATAAATGCTGTCATAAAATTACTTCTGCACTTGGATCTGAGCTGGTTTCTACATTAGATTGATAAATGAGGGCCATTATGTTATCATTTTGGTTTGAAACTCAGAGAGCACATCTCTAATTCTACCACCTGTACGTGTGTATTTGTAAATAAACAGCCTGTGAACTGGGTATTGTCATAGTTGGGCTGCTATTATATCATCAAGGAGCCTACCTTTTTTTTAAATGGAACGGGCCCTGAGAAGTCAAAGATTGTCCAACTACTCTAAGTCTCTCATGACTTACAGTATAGATGCGAACAATAGTACTGAGGCATATAGAGCATTCTGTATGATCCAGCAGATGAGATAGGAATGCACTGATATCAGAGAGCTTGATGCCTAGAGATACAATGCCTGTGAATTAGCCCTGGGCTAAATACTGTGTGGTACAAGTGATCGCGACACAACAAGAGAGGCAGTGTAAGTGCAGATAACACACATATGCCAAGCCTAAGGCAAACGCTTGAACACACTTGTACTGTATGTAAGGAGACGGTTGACATTTTCATACAGACTACTTGCACTTTACACGCAGTCTTACAGTTTAAATTGCTTTGGAGTGCTTTTCCGTCATATTACAGTACATCCATGTTGGCTTTGAGAAGGACAATCGACCTTCCATTATTCCATCTAAATAGATCACAGTGCATTATGGGTGGGAAACATTGTGTAAATGATACACAAGTGCTCTCCCTGTGTTACAAGGAATTCTGCCCTCAACAAAACAGGATGGGGACAATTTGATAACATGGTAGTTTGCTTCTAACGCACTCCCAGGAAATGTCATAAAAGCCCTCAGCATTTCGTAGCACAAAGACAAATCGCAAGACAAATAGTTTATTTGTATATTCTTTACAAATTCCCCCAATTAATACACACAAAACCAAAACACCTGCAATGCTTCATTCACATGTTAGCCTCACATTTGTCCTCTACTCTGATGGAAACACAAAACGGAAGGAAGGGGATGTTGGCTAGAAGTTAGCTGCCAAGCCCTCTGCTGTCAAGAACGGAGTAAGAGGTTCTCTACTTGTTTCCTCACGCCAACAAAGGGGTGGGGGTGGTTAGAGGGCCAGAGAGGGGTCCTGTCCTTCGGGGGTCTGCATGAATACAGATTAGATCCCGAGATGCACACCGCCGAGACGGCCGAGACACCCCCACCCACCCCCCCTGCCCGGCCCCGCAAGGATGCCATAAGTGATCCCTATGTCCAGGCTCCTTCAGTTGAGGAGTGAGTGGGAGATGGGAGGCGAACGTGAAGGAGAGGGAGGTGTGTGGAATTCATAAAAGGCCAGCGCCTGTCCTTGCTGCAAACCGACAAGAATCAAATCATTCCCTCTCCTCAGCACACTGCTTCTGCACCCACCCCTACCCCAAACACACACACACACACAGACACAACCTTCCTCTCTCTGGTGGTCTTTCTTCTCTTCCACAATGTCACCTGCCGTGCGCGTCGTCTTCTTAGGAGCTGTGGCGTTTCAACACATAACTGCCATCGAATCACTTTTTGGCCATTGACCAAAATCAAATAAAACAACTGAGTTTAGAGTTCTGGAGAGTTCTGTAGAATATAGTGGAAGTATGCCGTCGTTCAACAGTCTGGAAAAACAAATGCTCTACTAAAACATTACATTTTTTCATAATCTGTAATGTTAACGTGTAATTCCCCTTTTAATAAAATGTTGGTTGATTTCAGTATAATTAATATTACAACATTGCCTGGAGTTGTTTATGAACCATTTAAACGCCTGTTTAACCTCTGTCTGGTTCTCTCTCTTTGTGTGTTACAGCCTATCCTACTCAATGTGCATATATCTGTCTTTCCATGTACTGTACTCTTTCAGTTTGTTTCACATCTGTCCCCCCCTTCTCTCTCATGTAGTAATATTCCAGGTGTGGGCCTGACGCACTGCAACCTGTTGGCCTTGTGACTTGAGCGTAAAGTCGAATTAGCGGACGGCTGATACGCACTCTAGCCTACAGTACCTTCCGCACCTTCGCCAATCTCTGCTATCAGAGGAAACCTGGAAGCATACTTCAGCCTGCTGCGCTGTGGCAATTTGCCTGATCACTGGAGAACAGAGTTAGCACTCAAAGACGTAGGCCAAGAGTCCAGAAAAACCACTCGCTGCTGCTTTTTGAATGATGTAACGTTTGCCAGCATAGTGGAGGCTACAGTGCGTTAGTTCTCCCTTTTTCCATTAGTGAAGGGTGAGTGGACATTAATGGAACGTAACAATTCTCTTGCTAGCAATAGCTCTACACTGAATTCAAACAAAACATTAAATGTCATGAATTTGGTTTCTGTCTACAATTTACTGTATGTCCTTCTGATGTCGTATGTGCCCAATTATTAAGGACGGGTCACATAACAGGTCACCAGCAGTGACCATAATTGTCTATGGCCTCCATTGTCTAATATTATTTTACAATTGAGGGTCAAGGGCACTGTAATTAGCGACAGGTTTTAAACATTTCTTTCATTGGACGTGGACTTTTGGTTTGAAGGCAGATACTTCCCGTTGCGGTTGCAGATCATGTAAATAATAATAATAACTCCTATATTTTGAATATTTACATTACAGTAATATCCACCCTATATCCAAGTCAAGAATAGCACTTAACGTGCCACTGTGAAAAATGTTCACCATACTCTTGCTATAAAACTTTTTCTATACACTTTATTTTTACTCACTGATGGTTATGATTGTTAACTATTGCAATTAACAATAGTTTCACAAGTATGTCCATCCAGTAGTATTAAAATGTGGCAATTGTGTTGTGTTATTGGTATCCTACCAATCTGAATCAAAATGTATTAGAATTCATGCTTTGATACATGCTTTGTTCTACCTGAAAGAAAGTAGTTTCTGGAGGTTAACCATGCTGATGCTGAAAAAAAATTAAACAGTACCCAGTATTTCACTTTTTAAAGCATAATTAGACGATAATTATATAAACGAGTGATCTTCTCTTACATACCTGTAGTGATACTGGTGTGACTGCATTCATTGCCAGTGTAGGAATGATTACTTGGTTAATTGAAGCAAGCAAACTCGGACTGTGGGAGATAATGATTCCATCAGTCTCTTTTAGCACTTTCATGGCTGATAGATAATTGAATTGTGGGTAATTTGATTTGGTTTCAGACCAGCTGGATAATGTGAAGTACAGTACAACACATCCGTGAATCTCTGCAGTTGTCATAAAATAACCATTGCATTATTTGGTTTTGAAACAAATGTTATCTAATCCCCTTTGCCTAATTTATCTCCAGGCAGAAGTTAGTCACTAACAATTTGGAGGTCTTAGGGCAGCAAAGAATGTGGGGTAAAAGGAATGGAATGAAATAGCTATGCACAAATATAGCTATTGTCAACATTTTGTTTTTGCTCTTTGCCATTTGAAATTTTCTTGTGTGTTGTCTGTTCATATAAGTGAAAACATTTGCCAGTATTGACAAATATTGGGGACATATTTCACCAATTAATGATTATAGAAAGTCTTTCTCACTTTCTATAATTCTATATTTCTCACATTCTCACTTTTCCTGCTAAAGAGCAGTTTATTTCCATGTCTAATATCCCCTCTTCACTATTTTTGTTTAGCTTTCATATTTTTAAAGTAAACATTTTGTCAGTCGAATGTCAGATTGACCTTACATATATCCCCAAAGTAGATACTTACTAAGCACGGATGTATCTTTCAATATAACCATTTGCGTTTAAACACCAGCACTAGGAAAAAGGATACATTTAACACAAATAATAATACTGACATACAGTATAAGCCTATGTTACTATGATTTACTGTACATATGAAATTAGATTAGTTCAAGTTTAATTCAAGCAAAGTTGGAAAATACATTTAACAGACCTTGAGGCAATTCTGCAGGGAGCTAGAAGGTTACGTGGTACGTATCTGTATTCCCCCCAAAATGACTAAAAAAATAAAATGCTGTTGTCAGTTACACACAATTAGTAGCATTGCATCAGGGATGACTTGTATCTCTCTGACGGCCATCTCTGTTCCCCTCCTCCCCTGCTGTGATAACGCTGACATGGATGGCTGGCTGACTGTGAGCGTTGTCTGTGAGACAGACTCCTGTGCTGCCAGCCGCAGGGATAGGGAACATGGAGCGAGGGTTAGCAACGGAGCTGCATAGGCAGCCTGTCTTGGCACTTCTCTTTGAAGTGTGACTCTTCTTACAGTATTTAATTTTCATTTTTGCAGACAGCAATGTAGAAACGTTTTACTTTGTAGTCATAATGGTAGAATGAAAGTGTATTCTTGACGAACAGAGCAGCGCCACAGTCGGGATTGTGTGTGTGTGTGTGTGCGTGTGTGCGCGTGTGTGTGTGTGTGTGTGTGCGCGTGTGGTATGCGCGAGCGCTCTCAGGCACGCACGGACTTATAAAGTCATTACAGCACACCTGCATAACTAATTATCACTGACATCTCTCTAAACATCTCTTTTTCTCTCTCACGCACAAAGACACGCGCACACACACACACACACACACAGAGTAGCATCAATCACAAATGCTGTAGCGTTTTCATTTCCATTAATTTGGCCGTGGATTAAAGCTGACCTATTTCTGCTAATGGAGCCTGCTCTGGACAGGAGAGAGCGACGGGGGATGGGACCCATTCCTGTTTATTGTTACCCACGACTACATGACCTGCGACGTTTTCTGACAGTGGAGGAAGGCTCTGAGGAAGGGGCCCTGTCATGAAGTGGGATTCTCTAGCTAGCTGAAGCCATCTGCAGAACGCTGGGAACACCGCCCTGGGTTTTCTCTGTATGGGCTTTTCCCAGGGTTCATCGCCATGGTAACTTGCGTCACACACCAAACGCGCTCCGGGGCAGGTTGTGTGCAGGATCACAGATCAGAAGCAGCTCCCGGACCAATTAGCTGTCAGGAAAGTGCCATTTAATTCCTGACATACTGAAGCCCGTTTCCCTATCCCCGTGGATTCAGGAATACAAATTGTTAAAATGCTTTAGAGATCACCAAAATCCCCTAAAAGACCCGTGGCATTCCCTTGGAGTCATAATCATTATTTATATATAAATATATATTATTTCTTGCACTAACAGTGCAGTAAAGGACTAACACAAATGGACAAATAAATGTAAAAAACAAAATGTATACAGACACCACTGTACTGTAATGTACTATACCGTTCTATGCATACTTAATCACCACATCATACACAGTTCATGGTTAAATTAGGCAGTAAGTGGCAATAAAATGTTAACATATACAGCACTCCCCATCTGTATATTTCTGTTTAGCTATGTAGGATACACACACTGATTTCCAACATGAACGTTCATGTTTCCTCAATTTTCCTTGAGAGAAACTCCTCTGACCACTGCAAACGCCACGCGTCGATATCCGTGCTATGGGAGTGAATCCCTGCCAAAGTTGTTAACCAGTGTTCAGCCATGAGATATTGGATCGCATTTGTTTTACTTTTAAACGTGTTTTTTTGTTGTTTGTCATTATGCATATAAAAAGATTTCACCTGCGTGAACAAAACTGCTTGTTGCCATTGCTAGAAGCATGCCATTAACTGTTATTTCTCAACCTGCCCAGACAGTCTTCTGTCTCTGCAAACATTGGGCCTCCCATCGACATGGGCCTCCCATCGCCTGGGGACACAAACGCACACACACACATACACACATGGATGCACTCAAATGGACACACACACTCTAAGTTGATGAATCCCTGCAGTCAGTGTGGCCAGCTCTGGTAGTGATTGATTGATCAATTGCTGTGAATGATCCCTTGGTCTTACTGGGAATGACAAATGACTGCTATTATCACATTGGTAAAGTATGGGTCCTTACCCACCACTGATTAGCCCCCTAACAAAGCAGACGTATCAATTACAGCTGTTACCAAGTGGTAAACACCTTGAAAATGTTGCCCTGTTGTCTTGTCTTTTCCCATTCTGGGTATAGCTGTGTGTGTGGATGCGCGCATTTCTGTAATGTGTGTGTGTGTGTGTGTGTGTGTGTGTGTGTGGGGACAGCATGTGAAACCAACTTGGCAAGTTCAATATTACCTTAAAATCTAACAAAGATAACAGATGCAGATATTATAGATTTAAATGATCATTCATGACATAATTGTATTACATTATTTTACACAGTGTATTATTAATGTTTTTTTTAATGCAATCATATACATTGATTTGCTATCTGCTACATGAAAAAGTGTACACATAACTTTAAAGTGTAACTTCAACCCCAGCTCTGAACCTGACTGCACTGCACATGCAATGGAAAACTGCCATATAGCATTGAAAGGAGAGGTGTTTTTGTTTTGATACCTGACTCTACATTTAAGGTCTTAGTCATGGTAATTTTGACCTACAAAGAAAATATTGCAGGATATACTGTATATATTTTCCCCTCAAGCTTGGTTAAAGTCATCCTTGCTGATTGTCAAATTGTATTGTAATGATTACTTGAAGTAGCACATTGATTCTGAGTGCGTGTGTGGAATGGGCTATTTTCAGCTAATGACAACCTTTCAGTTCACCTAGGTCAGTTGAGTTCAGGTGTTAGACATAGACAAAGCTGCCATTAAGATGACATAATGTGTATTACCATATTCCTATTAGCCTAACATTTCACATCTTTTGTACAACATGAAAAAACTGTCTGAGAGAATAAATGATTGTAGAAGAGCAAGAAGGTGTTGTAGGATGGATGGAAAAGAGTCAGAAGGTAAAGTACATTTATGGTTAAAGGTCAAGCCATGCTATCCAGTGCATTGCTATTGACTTGACAATATGTTAAAGGTAGGGTTTGTCGTTCTTGCTAACACTTGCTAACTTCAAACTCAAACAAAACAAAATCACCTCTCCCTTCAATGCCATACGGTGCTCCTGCACAGAACCAGGGCAGTGTAGAAACACCGGATTCAATGTGCAGCATGCATACAGAACAGGCATGTAGCAGACAGAGAGGAGATATTTTCTAAATGTACTAAATTTACTTTATTATCTTATAGACGCTGACTCCTGACCCCTTTTAACCCTCATGTCGCCCTATGGTCAAAATGACCAGCAAAACGCAGCCTCGTGGTTCAGCCCTAGGACAACAGGAGAGTTAATAATAAATAATAATCAAATAATTATGAATTATTAATCTCATTTTAACCTAACAATTTTGACCCAAGGACATAGGGAGGATTAACCTGCAATAACGATTCGCAAAAGACCTCTTCTCTAACCCTAGGGCGACAGGAGAGTTAAGGTATTACTCCAACATCACCAATCTGGGTGTGACTCCAGGTTCCAGCCAGGATCCAATACTGTCATGTTGTGTATAGCCCTGATTGTTTGATTTGTTTCACCTGTGTTATGTAAAGGCTTTGTTGCCATTCATTGCGTAGTTAGTTGAGTTCTTCCTTCCTAAATTAGTTGAGCTTAGTGTTAACCTCTTGTGTTTCTTTTCTACTTATCGCTGCCATTTCTTTGACCTCGTTTACTATTGATTAGTCCCTGCCGGTACCTTTTCTTAGTATTAAGGTTTACAGACCTTTTGTCTGTTGTGGTATTCTGCCTTGCCTGAGCAGTACCTTTGCCTGCCATTTGGATTACCTGGCTTTGAACCCTGTCTGTCTAATCCAGGATGCTGTGTTTTACTTAATATTTGTCTGTGCCTCTGCTTTTGGATCTGAATCATAGACTGTATAACCCTCTGTGATGTCACCCATAGCTTTTCTCAACAATGGGTTTGAAGCTCGAGCTGCGCTGGCTCCAGCTGGCTATGACGTCGCCATGTTTGCCGTACCTGACTGCCTGTAACTCCCTGCTATCCAAAATAATGTAGCCTATGTATGGCTAAAAAAATTTTCAACCAATGTTATATAAATGTTCACCCGCACAGTTGCCATTAACGTGGAAACTACCTATAGAGACAACTTTTTTTTTTTTTTTTTTTAACAAGGCTGTAAACATAGTTACTTTTACTGTAAAGTTTGAATTACTAACTACAATATAGATCTATAGGGACTGACTCAATTTTTGAGCCAGCCAGGCCATTTGAGGAACTGTAGATTTTGGCACTTGCGGTTTGGATTCATTTCTTAGCACCAGAGGTCACCCCATTTGGTCTGAACTAGCCATGTGACACCTCAATTGCATTCTAGTGCCCTCAAAAGCCCAAAGTGTGGATTGAAGGGTAGAAAAATATGTACATTTTTATAGTGCTTTGGAAATACACAGGGATTACTCAAATGCACTGAATACTGTACATCACTGCCTCACATTCACCCATCGATGGAGGCTTCAGTCACATTCTGTACAGGGCACCATCCAACACAAAAAATGGGTAGCAGTTATGTCTGGTGCCTTGCTCGTGGACACTTCGGCACTTAGCCAGGAAGAAGCTGGGATCGAACCACGGACCTCTTAATCGCCAGGTGATTCACCCGCTTTTCTGCAAGCCGCCTGTTATGGCCCATGGAGTGTGTTGGGGGGAGGAGTAGGGAGAGGTGCCAGCCACTCAGGGGCATGTGCTGCTGATGACTGCAAATTGAGGAGTGTCGCTTTTCAAGGCAGTTCTGCTAATGCTTTCCCCACCGCGTTTCATGGAGGTCAGAAATCGACATTTAATGGTAACATCTAACAAACGATGACACAAACAAGGCAAAACAGAATTGCCACAAGGGTGCTGACTGTTCCAAAGTGGAAAAACACAGAAATAGACTTGCAGAGTGCATGTAGTTAGACACATGCAAACACATGCGCGCATATTTTGATTATTTAATTTGATGCCAGACGGTTTAATTAAATACTTTACGCTACAAGTAGGGGCTGTTGACTTTTTCTTGCTTTAGGCTATGCTGGTAATGGAGAAAAATGGTAATCCTTTAAATCACATCTCATACATTTCTGTGACTACTCCAGTAATTATTGGTGTAGTTAGTAAAACTATACATTACGATTATTATTTTTATTAATAACACAGGACAAGTGTGTGTGGGCACGCATGCATAAGACAAACTGACACACAAGCTTTAGTGCTCTATAAGTAATGAATATGAATCAGGCTTACTGATTTCCACTTAGATGATGTACTGCTCTTAATGCTACCATACCACCACCCACAATCCATTTGTACATGTAACTCATACTGTGTGTAAAGTCACATTTATAGGATCATATTGTGTCTGGAGTGGGAAAGGTAACATTTGAATGTAGTTTTGTTAAATTTGCATGTCTGTGACCAATAGCAATACATAATTTGGTTATTTTCAGTCAATGATAAAACCTTTCTACCAATGACTGTATACCAAACCTGGTGGAATGCAATGCATCCATTTGTCATTAGGACTTATGTGTTGTTACTTTTAGAATATGTACTTTTACCCAAGTTTGCACACCTTTTTATGAGGGTCTTTACAGTCAAGGAGCCATCATAGGAAGTGACTCTGATTATATCTAACTTTTGAACCATATTCTTTCAATCCAAATAATTATTTAAAAAAAAATAAGACCTACTGTATGGAACACGAGTAGGTTAATAAAATACTAAAGTAGGTTAATAAATCCATTAGTGGCGCGCTATTGAAACCCTGTCAATTTTGGAGTCAAAACCCCGTGAAAAAAATCCAAATGCTAGACGGATGGGGGGTTTATTCATGGAGTTCCCTTCCATGCCGCTAGGCGCGTCTCTGCTCTATGAATGCTGCTTCGGATCCCACCGTGAGACGAAGGGCTGGATGTGGAGAGGCGGAGGAGGAGGGAGAGGAGAGGGAGAAGTGGAGAGACGAGACCAGCGAACGGTGTTTTATCAGCCAAGTGTAGCCTGCCTGCATCGTGAGGCTGGGAGGGATCCTCATCGTTAGCATATATGAAGAAGGTTGCCTTCAAGATCCGGAGCTTATTGTCAATTTTTATCTAGGAAAACTATTACAACAAAAACATTTTTTTCTTCTGGATGTATTAACGGACAGCTTTTGGACTAAATGGTTCCCATGGCTTGTTTGCGCATGTTATAGTCTATGTTGAACCGCGTAATTCCGGAGAGTGAAACCTAGACCACCTCCAGAGTGAAAAGAGTTCTACATCGTTTCCCAGCCTTGCGCGTCAGGATTTTGGGATATGGCTTTTGCAAGGAAATGCACCTTACCCAAACAGGACATATAAGGCGCAGAGGAATATTGCTCACGATGAAAAACAGCGGACGGGATCATTATGTACGGTAATATCACGTTCTGACAACTACAGCCCACTCAAGCTGAATCAGGCATTATAAAATACGTTGTGATCTTATAAATTAAGTAATTTCCACTCAGCGTTTTTATTAGTTTGTTTTTCAACCGACTGGTCGGAATGTGGCTTTATTATGTTAAGTTAAAGTGGTTGATGAATTGTGATTTAGTGATTTATCACGTTTTTGTCCTCTCAGTGTTAATGGGTTTTCAAAAAATGTAGGCTACTATACATTTTAGAGGCTGTGTCGTGATGGAATCGTCTCCCCAGAAAAATCCCAAGGAACATATTTTTCCTTTGCTCCTCTGCCAGTTTAGGTTCCACGACTCTCCGCTCAAGTGCATGGACGCGCTTGAGCTGCGCGCCCCCACTATTCCGCTGTCAAAATTGGGGATATAGTTTGGTTTTGGCACTGACGCATGAATAATTTGTATTTCGATGTAAACGGAAATTAAAGAAAGCAGACAGTCCGCCCTCTGATCCCTCATGCAGTCAACCGACTGACAGTCGACTACCGATCCGTCTCTCCTTCGTGGAGCGCTAGTCCTCTCCTTTTAAAGAGAGTAACTCATCTTTAGGCCAGCAAGATCTGCACTTGATGAAAAGAGAAATCGATTTGACCCACCCTTAATCGGAATTAATTATCCGAATTACTGGATATAAACCCAGCTAAATAACGATCCGTTTGGAAATGGAATTAAACATATATTTAATGGGGCCCTTTCTTGGAAGGAAACTGCATTTTAATAAACAAGCTGTTCATAAAATCAACACCCCAGCGCCTTCGCTGCTGACGATCAATTGAGAAATGATGGTGGGTTTGAGACTGATGGGTGAATATACCCCCCTCATAACCCACAAAGTTCCACCCGTTGGCTACTGGAGCGCTACAAAACGGGATGAATGCGGTATTTGTGTGCGCGCTCATTTGCAGCCCCAATGACTTGTCACGCCAAAATGAAATGGAAAGGCTTTCTGCAAGCAGACATTACGTTCCATCAGATATATGCTTTTAACTGCGCGACACGGTGTGTTTGGAAAGCAGTGATGATAATTTTGGCATGTTTTATTTGTATTTAATGATCCTTATAGTTTCAATAACACACATAAGAATATTTGGAAGACAACATGTACTGTACCTAGACCTACAAACGCAGCTAGTCCCATAGCTGGCTACACAACAGGCAGAATGTGAAATATGATCGTATCATACAAAGTATGAGAAGGGTGATTCTTATCCAGCAGTTGTGTAAAATGTAATCTCTAATCTACAAGGATTGCACTGTTTTAGAATCCTCTTATATAAGTGGTAATAGTGGAAGGAATCAAGTTCATAATACGGATTTACTGTACCTGGAAGGTACATTTCCATAACAAAACAGCTAAAAATAACATAAAGTCATGTGGCAGTGATGTGATTCAGACATCTCCCAGCACATTCTGCCCATGACCTTTAATGAAGTGTGATGTTTTTTCCTCCATAATTGATATTGTATACTGTATGCTCTCATCACACAAAGCCATCTCCATGCAGGGTTACATTCAACACTGCTCTCCCACGGGCTCCGATCTACATTGCTCTGGCCTAAAGTAAAATTTCTACAAACCGATGTCTTATTTTTCTCCCTCCACATGCTGTTTTTCTCTTCTCCTCTCCTCTTTGCCTCCTCTACCGTTTCTGTACATAGGAGGGAGCTAGTTCATAAATTATAGATCGCTTGTTGACTCTAGCTGTGGTCTGTTGTTTTTGGTGAAACTGGTTGCCTCACATTTCAGTTTTTACCTGTTGTGATTCTGTTTTTTTGTTGTTTTTTTTTTACAACCTGAGGCAACTGGCTGACTCTTAGAATTTTGTTTGGGACTTGGGAGGATTATATTACAGCTGCATTTCAGGAGCTTCTGCCGTGTTTTTCCAATGAGCTGGAGGGTTTATCTCCAAATTGCTACCAGTCAATTTGATAGTGTGCACACATACCGTATCTTGCCATGCCTCTCACAGCAGATGCCATTTCATCCCAGTAGGACTAGTTTATTTTCAATTGTGGGTGTGTGGCTTTGTAATGTGCTGTAGTTGTTCTTCCAGAGCAGTTGGTTAATCTAAAGTAAGACCGGACGTGTAATCATTGAGTTTAATGACTTGGAATGGCTATATGATGAGCTTCAGGTGTAAGCCAAATGACAAATGGCGGACGTCGATGTCAGTTGCCTGCCAACATTACTGGACGTATTCTGTTCCAGTGGTTCACAAAGTTGGGGTTGGGACATGAGATGCTTTCAGGAATTTGAAAGCATCTAAGTTGTTTTGTTAACCCTCGTGATGTCCTTATTTTTATCAAATTAAGCCACCAGAGGGCGCCATCTGATTTTGTGTGTTTTTTAATTGTCATTGTTCTGTGTATTTATTTCTTTATTAATTATTTCTTTATATATTTGTTTGTTTTTTCGTGCCTTTTAACCCTCCTGTTGCCCTCGGGTTTCAAACTCACCCCTTATTGTGCCAGCAGTGCCCATCATATGTCTGTGTAAGCTGTAGAATTAGGTTTAGCGCCTTCTATCTGCCACACAGAGCTAGTGATTTGGGTCAGTTTGACCCGAAGGACATCATGAAGGTTAAACAAATTATAGAGCACCTATAAACACATTAAATGTATAGTTTTGAATACAGCTAACATCCGTATTATAGAGCGCCATGTACAGTATGGGCATCTGTTATGTGTGGTTGTAAAAATTATGCTTATGTAATTACTCTTCTTAAAGGCACTCGTATCATCGGTTGAAATTGTTGAATCTCTGGCAGTTTTTGGCAGCTCTCAGACCTTAGCAGGTGCACTGGCTGTTGTGCTCATGCTGTTGCCTTTAATTACAGGAATATTTTCACCGCGTAGCATTCTCTTTTCCCATGGAGCCCCATTGTCAGTTGGAAACAAGACAGCCTGGCATACTGTAATTAAAGTAAGATGTCACTAAATATTTCACGAGAATGAAAGTGGTTAATGTAGATTAGATCAGGTTACATTACACCAGGTTAGATTGGTTCAGTGGTTCTCTGTCTCTCCCTCTTTTGGCTTCTCTAACCCTTTTTTAAATGATTTTCAAAGCAGTAGCCTACTTCCCTTTACCGGACCAGAAAATATGTTTAATAATAAACTTTAAGATGGCATTACATTTTAAAGGTTGTTTGAAAATGGCAAACACACAAAAATACTTTGTATTAAATGC